>MAPW01000037.1:0-254677 GCA_001689995.1 Tilletia indica | reverse complement strand
CGGATGTCTCTCCTTTCCTTCTGCCTGGCCCCCTTTCCCTTCAGAGTCCCGTCCCTGCCTCAGGATTGACCCTCCCCCAACTTCAACGGACGCTGCCTCGACTGTTTCTTTATCTCGGCTCTGATATCCGTTCTGGCGTCCTCGTCCTCGCCCTCGCTTCTTCCGCCCTCTCAAGTTATCTGCCTGGAGTCTACGGCCTTATTATAACAATCGCATCCTTCCAACATCATCTTTTCGATCATCAGCCAACAAACATCATTCACACTTTCCACTCATCCGAACGCGACCGCCTGCTCCCCTTCACGGCGCCCAAGCCCTTCCCTCTTACCCCCCCTGATTTCTGTTCTCTCGTTAGCAGGTCTTTTCTCTCTCTCTCTCTCCGTCCGTTTGTCGTACCATCCATCGCTCGCTGAACATGCAGAAGAAATGAACACAAAACAAAAATCAAAGTCCTTCATCAAAGCGTTTTCGCTCTCGTTTGAAGCTCGACTCTCTTTCCGGTGGGATGCGCAGAAGGAGAAGCAAAAAGGGCAAGTTGGATGAAACTTTGAGGATTTCATTCGGAGAGAGGGGAGGTTTGATGTTTTGATTAGAGCCATTCTGAGGGGAAGTCTCGGATTGATGCTGCGTTTGATCGGCCGAAGGCGTGTGCTCTTGCGTCTCTGGCGAGGTGGGGACGAGGGTCGAGGGGCACAGAGGCCATCTTGTCGGGTTTTGCTGCGTGAAGCAAGGAAGGATGCGTGTCAGTCCAGGTCAATCGAATGGAGAAGGGAGAAGTGGCCACTCACATTGGCTTCCTCAATCAGCTTCTTGAGTGTGTCAAGACACCAAGCAGCATTCATCCCTGCATTAGGGAACCGATCACCTGCAATCTTGACCTGTCCCATCCACCCTTCCCTCAAACCCTGCTCGTCCTCATCGCTCAGGTTTGCCTGGGGACTCCTCATCTCCGAGCCGTTCCATCCGGCAACTCCACCTTGAGAGGCGCGTTTGATTCGGAGCTTGTCACGGGCGTCCTTGAGGCCTGCGAGGGGGTCGTACCTTTCACCTGCGAGGAGGAGGAACTTGTGTTTTGCTGCGTCGGAGGTGAGGGGTGATGTTGAAGGACCGAAAAGGTCACTGATGTTGACAGTCAAGACAACCTTCTTGTTCTCGGCATGCGTGTCTCCCTGATGATGTACGAAGCGCATCTTGACGATTCCTTCAAGGTTGTTGCCTGATGAGGAAGGCGGCGGAAGTCTTGACGGAACTCGGCGAGCTTGGGGAGTTCCAACTCGACGAGACGGAACATTCGGAGGAAGTCGCGGTTGTAGTCGAGAATTTCGTGGCCTAAGGTGGGGACGTCGTCGTATTGGAACGCTTTCAGTTTACGGATGTTCATGGCGGCATCGGCTGCAACGCGTGCCTTGCGTGGTTTGGCATGGGATGGGTGGGAGGTCGAGAAGGAGCGTGATAGGCCTGCTGAGGAAGACGAGGAGGAGCTTGAGCTTGAGCTTGAGCTGGAGGTTGCGCACAGGAGGGAGCGTGTTGCTCTTCTCGATGCTTGGGAGGTGAGTGGTACTGTCATCTTGCTGATGTTGGAGGTTGAGATAGTCATGGTCCTCAGTAGTGACTTGAGGCTTGAAGTTGTACTTAAGAAGATCTTCCCCCGTCCTTCTGTATTTTCAAAATTAGATCGAGCGGCAACGAATCAATCGGTCAGCTTTGTCCTTTGAAAATTGCTTCTCGCACATTGTCAAGTTTTTCAACGACTGTCATCTTTCCGCAGCCCGGCGCCCGACGCCCGATGGTCGGAAAAACATTGATTGAAATTAGCATGCAAATTCCCCGCACGCTTACCTCAATTCGGGATTATAGAACTAGAAATCGCTTACGGCCGTATGGATTGATAGACTTTTCTGGGGGCTCTCTCCGCATCAAAAAATTCATCTCATAACGTCCATACTCGCCGAAAAAATACGAACAGGATTTGTTTGTGATTCGAACCAGCGACAGGCGACAGCCGACAGGTGTGAGGTGGATGAGAATTGAGAAGTATCTTTTACAACCATTGTGCCATTTTTAATGAATTAGACATACTCACATACCAGCAGTGTTTAACAACATACTATAGTATACCATTTTTCGGGGCCGACATACTATACTCCATAGTATGTTTGGTCGGCGGCCCGGTGAGAAATAGGATAGTATATAAATAGTATGGTAGTATCTACTATAGTAGTACTATATCCCTGGGCAGGATTATAGTGGTAGTATAGTAGGGATATAGTATACTATAGTAGGTTTTCTTGATCAATGTCGTTATGCACATCTCTATAGTACTACTATAGAGATACTATACTACTACTATAGAGATACTATACTACTTTCCTAGTGAATCAGCACATATTGTGGTATGTTGTGCCCGAATCATGAGTAAAGTTTTTATACTATAGTAGTACTATAGCCCAGCACATCACTACTATACTACCATTGATGCTCATTATTGATTATACTACCTACTATAGTATGTGAACAGTATGTGTTGATGTACTATAGTATGACTATAGTATACTATAGTACCCATGATCGAGCCCATGAAAGATAAATTCCGATTTTATACTATAGTATACTATATCCCTGCCCAAAATTTGAAATAGTATATAGTATGTTTTCAAAAAAATTCCCACAAAACCAAATAGTATATAGTATGTTTTCGCAAATAGTATATATACTATAGTATATAGGAATAGTATATACTACCATAGTATGTTAAACACTGCATACCAGTCAATTTCAGGAGACGATTTTAACTGAGAACAACAACGATATTCAACCTCAAATCACAGGAGAAGTTCACCAGTTTGAGCTGCGCCGAGGCTTCCAAATCATCCACATATGACATATACGTCTCCAAACTGTGAACATGTACCAGTGCCGCAGATAGTGTGATAGATAGTACCACGTGGCATCACCACATGGTCCACTATCTTATCTTATCCTAACCCTACCCCTAAGAGCTTCGTCGGAATTTCGTGGAAGTTCCGTGAAAATTCCGATGACATTTAGCCGACTCCGCGCTCCGCACATTTTTCAAGAAAGCTCATCATTGAGCTCCGCGCTCCGCATAGATCCAGTCGGAGTCCGCCGAGCGAACTCCGTGTCTTTCGAAGTCTAAAAATTTTAAAAAAACGGGGCAACGGGCTCCGTGCTCCGTCGAAGGAGCGCAGAGTACTAAATAATGCTAAATATGTAGGAAAACTTCGCAAAACCCGAGTTCCGTGGACAACCTTAGTATTCACATAATTTTCAATGCTACCCTTCCCCCCCCCTCCCCCTCACCCCCCCTTCTTCCCCGACCGCTGATGCAGCCTTTATTTGCTTCGTTCCGTGGACCGCCTATAGCAAAGTCCACACTTTGGCCGAGGAGGTGGCTGGAGCGACGTCAAACGGAGAACCCAATCTTGAGCGTGCAAATGTCGCCGAGAAGACCCTGGCCAACGCATACAGCACCATCAAGGCCCTTCAGGAACAGGCTGAGAAGGTGCCCCTAGCAAAGAGAGAGATTCAGTCTCCCAAAAGTATAGTTTAAGCATAAAAAGTATATGATCGCACTCACTTTTCTTCACATACTACAGTATGACGCCGGAAATCCAAGTATTATTCATTACCGTTTCGGGGACATTATTAAATTCAGCGTCAGGATGCGGCGATGCGGATTACAGAAAATATTTGCGAAAATTTAGTAGTGCGACAGTATACTGTGACATGCTACAGTATAAATTGTGTCGAAACACTGCTTATTTCGCAACTTAGACAGAGAAGGACTGCACGTACAAGTAGCCACTTCTGACCTCTCTTTTTTCACAGCATTTCCAAAATTGCAACTGTTCGGATTTCCCCCCAGCTGTGAGCTGAGCAAGAGCTCGTGAAGCGACATCTCGAGCAGTCAGGCCACAACTGTCAGCCGCAAAACAGGCTGCGGACGTGTTTGATTCGGTTGAAATCTTCATTGAAGGACGCTACTCACGTCCCGGAACTAACGACTGGCAACCGTGCGCGATGCATGCCCAACAACCAAGACAGCAAGACCCGATTCCGCAAAATACTCCCACCGCGATAAATCTCGGCCGCGAAGAAAGCTCGGCCGTTTTCCTTGAAGGCTGAAGATTGAAAGAGCGTGCGACCGCTATCAACATTCGACGAGCATCCCACCCACACATTAGACCCACCTACTAAGCAAGGAACAACATTATGAACAACAATAAGCTCAACATGTTAAACTTGGATCTGGAACGGCGAGTCCGGAATTGTGCACGAACCTGCGCTCTGTGCACGGGCCAACCATTGACCCACAGAACCTTCCTCTTTACCCGCAGCAGTGCCCAGACTGGTCCACACTCCCAGCAGCTGATCAAGAGCTGGTGGAGCGTCTAATCCGACCTCATCTGGCGGCCGCGGATCGAGCAGCGGAACTGCTCGAATCACTCATAATCAAGATCAAAGGACGAGGCCCTCGACCCGGCGAGCTACAGCAGGTGCTCCTCAAGGAAGGACGACTGCGGTCGCGAGACCAGATAGCTCAACAGCTTCTGTTCCGGTGCCCCGTTCAAGATTGTAGAGGCTCATCCGGCTACCTCAAGAGCCTCGCCCGGCAGTGCGCCGTCCATCACCCACAGCCTCTTCCATCCATTGAAGCAGACCCATCGGCCCTACAGATCTCTGGTCAACCCGTCCACACCATCACCCCGGCGTCCTCGGCCACGATCGCGTTCCTCACGAGAGCGTGTACGTGGCCGACGCGGTCCGCTTTGGCGCAGTCACCTGGACGCGGACCAACATCTCACTGATCGCCGCGCTCGCAACTTTTGCGTTGCTCCTCAACTTCGTCTTCTGTCTCGTGAACGCCGTGATACAGAGCTCAGCTGGTGAGTTTCAGTTTCAAATACTAAATGATCCATTACCGACTGCCGTACTGAAAAAAATAAATTCGAACGCAGCCAAGTCCTTCGAGAGGTCGAGCTTCGCTCTCTACCTCCCCGAGGACTGGGTGTAGGAAGTGATGGGAATGTCATTGGTGAGTACGACAGAGCCTTTACCTTTTTCTCCGAATCCTTGCTAACCTTTCCCATATGACCACAGGCCTCGATCCAGCCCTTCCTCTTGCTGTGGCCTTACCTGGTCACGGCCACAGTTCGTAGTTTGTTGGACCACCAACTACCGGCTCCCACACCTCGACACCACCTTCGCGGGCTTCGGCTTCGCCTGAACACAGCATTTTATCAAGTAATCCGGCCTCGCAAACCACAGTGTAACATCCTTCTCTCAAGCAATCCGGCTTCCTCACAAACCACAGTATAACATCCCCTCCATCTATTCCTATCTGTCAGCATTTCTCTGTTCTCGTCCTGGCTCTGTGTAACCTCTCTATTCAGCCTTTCCTCCTGGGCTGAGCTTCCCTAGTCACAGCTACGCTTCGTTGGACAATGAAATTCCTCCTTCCCTACCTCGGCTCCACTTTCGCCTAAACTTCTCCTCTCGTCTTCTCCAGTATTTCTAGCCATCCGGCATTGCATCCCCCCTCGCAAACTACAATGTATCATCCCTAATCTTTATTCCCGTCTATCAGGATTTTTCTGTTCTCGTCCCGACTCTGTGTAACCTTTGTAGTACTTGCAAGCAGTCTTTCTCGTTCCATGTCCACTGTTGAGAAGAAGTTTCATTGCACTGAAGAGGCTATGGATGTGGACATAGCAAAGGGTGCTTGCGGTTGCGGGGCAGGTGCCGCGGGAAAGTGTAGCGCGACAGGATTGTCTATTGCTGATGTCGCAGCTCGAGAAGGAGCAGCTGCTGACATCTGATCGGAGGCAGCAGCGGCAACAGGAGCAGCAGGTCCGCTATCTCGAGGTTCCCATATTGACGAGAGCCGTGCTTGAGTCACCGCGGTTTCTACCGGGACAGGTCTCGGACGCGGCAGGAGCGACCCTTCCATAGCTGCCGGAGCATGAGATACGGACAAGGAGTTCGCTTGACCCAAGATTGCAAGGAAGCCGAATCCGATCTCGGCCTGATGTAGTGGATAGCAATGATGTGAACTTCATATACAGCAATGAACTTCACGCATCACTCACCAGACGACGGAGTTGAATTTCCGGCGTGGCAGACGTAGCCAAGTATGCGTACATGCTTCCTGTAGTGCCTGCGGTCGAGATGAGGGAGGAGGAAGGGCCGAAGGGGTACGAGAAGAAAGATGCGCGAGATGAGGGAGGTCAGAGTGTGGGCTGGATAGGAAAAGATAAGAGAAAAATAGGGAGGAGGACGTAGGTGGTGAAGTGGGAAAGAAGTCGAGGAGAGAGAAACGATGCGTTCGAGGCGGGAAAGTTCAAGATGGAACGCACGGTATGGCGTAAGGTATGTTTCTGTGTGCTCGAGTGGTGCGACTGCGGTCAGTGGGATCTCAACCGTCTACTTCTTTGATGCCTAGATCACAAGCACCCGCGCTCAAGATCGCTCGGTCGGACCCACAGACTATGGCCGGCGCTCAAGATCGCTCACAAGCAACCGCGCTCAAGATCGCTCGGACAGGCTCGCAGACTCCTGAGCCGCGCGATGGCGGCTCTTCCTCTGCAAAAGTCATTATTCTGAGCCGACCTCAGCGACTGCAACGACCAATTCCTCTGCCAAAGTGACTACCCGACCCAAGATGGCTCCCGACGATCTTAACACGCGCCGAGCTGCTGACTACAATGACGACGAGGGCTCGATAAAGACGAGATCTTGCGTTCAATCGCTGCGTTCGACGCCGATGACGACGAAGATGACAAGGATGAAGACGCAGGGTTCGGTGACTGTATCACTGTGGTAACTGTGACTGTGGGTGAGTTAACTTAATAAGTTATAACTGTAATTAAACTGTAGGCGGCAGAGCCGCCAACTGAATTAAGGTAACCGTAAGATGTAACTGTAGAGGCGGCGCACGGTTGCTGTTTTAGTTGATTAAGTTGACCTCCAAATTTTTCAAAATTTACTATAACTGTGCATGACTATTACAGCTGCTGGCCAAACTGTAAGCTCTTTGCAGTTACTGAAAGTACTATACAGTTACTGAACAATGTTTGCAATTGCAGCTACTGAAAGCCACTTGCAGTTATGGCAAGTGACTTTGGAACGCGTTTGGCACCTTACAGTAATGTACAGTACTTTTCAGCTATGGTATGGTCGACACAGTCACAAAGCTACTATCAGTTATGATAGGGGGTTACCTCAAAACATTACTATCAAAATGCCGCGCACTTGACACTGTCCACCACATTCCCAACAACTCCACCACCTCATCATACTTTCACCGCTCAAACGAGTTCAGCAAACGGCTCGGTATGTCTTCAAGGAATCTCCCGGAATTTCGCGAAATTTCGAGTAAATGAGCCAGTTCGGCCAAACATTCTGAGTTCCGTACTTTTTGACGTGAAAAGTCGATGTCGATTCCGCCTGCCGCATCAGCGGAGAAATTTGACAAACAGGGACAGTTTTCCAAGGAAAATGGTGAAGAGGAAATGAGGAATAGGTTTCAAAGAAATTGACAAACAGGGACAGTTGAGGCATATCGCCAGAAGAAAAATTTGCAGCCCCATTGCGTGTACATAGTATCAAACAAACACCTCCTCCTCTGGTCCACTCCTGCACGTCTGCACTTCAAGATGGTGGGATTAGCTCTTGGACAGCAGTACAATTCCGTCAAGGCCTTCCAACAGGCCGTTCGCGCCTTAGCTGCACAGGAAGGCTGGAACGCCAAAGTGGGCGATACCAAAGCACATTCCGCGACCATGAAGTGCTCCCATGCCTCCTGCGGCTTCTATGCCCGCGTCAAATTAACTAAGGGCGATATCATCCTGATGAAACTGACGCTCGAGCACAACTGCGTTGGCCTTTCTCTGTGCTATCGGTACTGTCGACTCGGGATATTCCTTTCCTTTCTCTTCTCCTTTCTCCTTATTTCTTTCGGCCGTTGTCTTTTCTCTTTCCATCGCTCCTCCGCATAGCAACAGTCACCCACAGCTCCTCTCTCACGCCTTTCACCACTGTACTTCTTTCTCTCTTCGACATCGAACTCCATACTCTTGACTTTGCCTACTTACTGGACAGCTCACATATAGGCATAGCTCGTCTAGTACATTCTCAGGAGGGAGAGAAAAGTTCTAATGTCAACCATACTTTGATTGTTTCTACGGTACGCGGCATGTGTGGGACTGTGGGAAACATGCACATTTGTGCTTTCATAACATTTAAGAGGTACTTTGATCGCAACACAATCGATGTGAGGCACTAGCAAATGGTGGGGGCGTCGGCGAGTCGGAAATAGGCGCCGGGTCGGAAGACGGCAGAAGCAGTGCTTGCGAAGGAGGCGTCGGCGGGTCAGAGGATGGAGAGCGCCTCGAGCATCTATGCTTTGCCTTGATGGCTGCAACATCGCGCCGGGCCGCCTCTGGGTCGGAAAACTTGTCGTATGGGACGTATGAGTTGTCCCAAACGCACAAGGGTTCTTCTTCGTGAGTGGCTCGACTAATTCGATACCCAACAATATCACCCACCCCCCAATGACGATTGGGGGCATGCGGCGTTACGCGATGAGGGGAGATCGTAGAAGAAAGGAAGAGATCATGAGATGGAGCAAAGGAAGTAGATGTGAAGAGAGAGGGAAAGGGCTGAAGAGGGTAAGAAAAGGGGGTCCAGATTCTCGATGGGCAGGGAAAGATCTGAGGGGAAAGAGAGGAGGGTCCAACCAAGCACTCCCTCTGTATCGTCGGCTCCCTAATCGCATCATCTAAGTTTGGAGGTACTGATCACTCATTCGTCATCCTCATCCGCTTGTTTCCCTGCTGTGCTGAACGCTGATCGCAATCTGCTTGCCTTGTACTGCCGTCTTAAAAGACCACGTACATAAGGCAGAGAGCTGCCGCAGGGCAAGGAGAGAGAGGGTTGCCTTATGTACGTGGTCTTTTAAGACGGCAGTACAAGGCAAGCAGATTGCGATCAGCGTTCAGCACAGCAGGGAAACAAGCGGATGAGGATGACGAATGAGTGATCAGTACCTCCAAACTTAGATGATGCGATTAGGGAGCCGACGATACAGAGGGAGTGCTTGGTTGGACCCTCCTCTCTTTCCCCTCAGATCTTTCCCTGCCCATCGAGAATCTGGACCTACCAAACGTGACCATAGCAAGCTACAGCATCGTTGGACCGTTTGTACGCGTGTACAAGGACAGCCACCTCTGATGTTCTGGACGATGGGCGGTCCGTAGACGTTGACGTCACAAAGAACAGCCAGGTGGAAAACAACAAACCGCATAGCAGTGGTAGGGACCGGCGGGCCCACGAGGAAAAGCGAAGACTACGGTATGTTGATTCTTATAACTTATGGATGATGAGGCATGAGCTTAGAGCTTTGCCTTTACGATATGCGTCAACACATAATAATGTTCTGACACACATAGTAACTACTAATTACTAATTATTGACTGTCCTTAAAGAACGACTTCAGAGCAGCGTCAGGTACTCAGGTTGCAGGCGTCACTACTAGTCAGGTGTTGACGCGGTTGAAGGGTGACTGCGCCACCCTGATGCGGCGCATATGATGTAGGCCTGTAGAAGTGTAGAACGTAGGCTGCAGGCTGCAGTCAGTAGACAACTGAAATCAGAATCATGCAACTTGAAAACATAAATAAGCGTGCTAAGTTCATTTCGGTTGCAGTCTGCTAACTGCTAGGCCCGGCACTGGTCAGTTGTCAGTGGTGACGGGAGGCGTACCGCCTACCGGTCACCCGTCGGCCGTCACCGTCCACCCGCTAATTATGTTCACCGAATCTCACGGTTGAATCAGACTGGGGAGTGGAGAGTTGGAGACCTGAGAGCGAGATAGCTGAGGCCTGAGACTTGACTCTTGAGACCCGTGTCGTATACTCGTATAGTCGTGTCATATTCACACTGAACAAGTTTTTCAGAGCCACAAACGCAACTACATGGGCTGAAGGCTCAGCAAAATCTTATTCTTTGGATTCGAAAGTTTGAGAAGCACTCCGTCCTCTGGCCTTTCGCCCTCAGAGTTTAGGCCAGGCCGCCAGGCCCCATATATTGCTTTTGGAAGCCTTTTCAGGTCAAGACTCTCGGGGAATACTCTGGCCCTCAAGGCCAGGCCAAATCAATATATGCGTAATGCCTAATGCGGCGACGGACTCCGGTCTCCAGCTACTGTGCCGTACTGACACTGCGGTTTGCGAGGCCGGATTGCTTGAGAAAATGCTGTGTTCAGGCGAAGCCCGCGAAGGTGGTGCCGAGGTATGGGAGTAGGTAGTTGGTGGTCCAACGAGCTGTGGCCGCGATCAGGGAAGGCCACAGCAAGAGGAAGGGCTGGATCGAGGCCTGTGGTGATATGGGGAAGGTGAGCAAGGATTCGGAGAAAAAGGTTAAGGCTGTGTCGTACTCACCAATGAAATTTCCATCACCACCGGCCCAAGGTTGATTGTCGGCACCTGGTATGCGCTTCCGATGAACGCAGCCCGAAAATTTTGTGCCTTGATCAGGGATGTTGTCGCGGAGCTGCAGTCCTCGAGGAGGTAGAGAGCGAAGCTCGACCTCTCGAAAGACTTGGCTGCGTTCGATTTTTTTTTTCAGTACGGCAGTCGGTAATGGATCATTTAGTATTTGAAACTGAAACTCACCAGCTGAGCTCAGTATCGCGGCGTTCACGAGACAGAAGACGAAGTTGAGGAGCAACGCAAAAGTTGCGAGCGCGGCGATCAGTGAGATGTTGGTCCGCGTCCAGGTGACTGCGCCAAAGCGGACCGCGTCGGCCACGTACACGCTCTCGTAAGGGAACGCGATCGTGGCCGAGGACGCCGGGGTGATGGTGTGGACGGGTTGGCCAGAGATCTGTAGGGCCGATGGGTCTGCTTCAATGGATGGAAGAGGCTGTGGGTGATGGACGGCGCACTGCCGGGCGAGGCTCTTGAGGTAGCCGGATGAGCCTCTACAATCTTGAACGGGGCACCGGAACAGAAGCTGTTGAGCTATCTGGTCTCGCGACCGCAGTCGTCCTTCCTTGAGGAGCACCTGCTGTAGCTCGCCGGGTCGAGGGCCTCGTCCTTTGATCTTGATTATGAGTGATTCGAGCAGTTCCGCTGCTCGATCCGCGGCCGCCAGATGAGGTCGGATTAGACGCTCCACCAGCTCTTGATCAGCTGCTGGGAGCGTGGACCAGTCTGGGGCACTGCTGCGGGAAAAGAGGAAGGTTCTGTGGGTCCATGGTTTCGCACCACTGCATAACAACCACTCCCTTGGCCGATCGCTTCTATTTCTTCCGCGTCACCTTGTGTCTTGGCCCTTTGGAATATGGCTGATAAAAATGCTAATGCTGTTACAGTGACTTTCAGGGACTGTATGCCTTACAGACGCATGGTGTTGGTTTTTGAAACGCAAAACTGTGACTTGAAAATTAAACATTAAAGGTTTTATTCAAGTTACATTTACGTAGGTTATTTCAGAAAATGCACTACAGCAACTACAGTGACTGTTGCATTTAATACAGTGACTGTTACAGTGACTAGCAGTAACTGTTACAGTGACTTAAAGTGGGATAAAAGGCCCGTGCGCGACGAAAAATACTTAAGTAACTGTAGTAACTTAAAGTTACTTAATTGTAACTGTAACTATACTGTAGGCGCTGGCGGTAAGTTATGACTGTAACTGTACTATACTTTACTGTATACTCAAAATGGACAACTGTAAGTAACTGTCCGAGCCTTGGTTTCAGGCTTCAGCTCATCTTTTGGACTTTGGGAAGAATGTTAAACCATAAGCCAAACCACGAGCCAGCGAAGGTTCAGATTTCAGATACACTGAGACACTGATACACACATTTTTTTCCATTGTTAATTCAGTGTTTAACAACATACTATAGTATACCATTTTTCGGGGCCGACATACTATACTCCATAGTATGTTTGCAGTTTGGTCGGCGGCCCGGTGAGAAATAGGATAGTATATAAATAGTATGGTAGCATCTACTATAGTAGTACTAACTACTATATCCCTGGGCAGGATTATAGTGGTAGTATAGTAGAGCTAGGGATATAGTATACTATAGTAGGTTTTCTTGATCAATGTCGTTATGCACATCTCTATAGTCTATACTACTACTATAGAGATACTATACTACTTTCCTAGTGAATGAGCACATATTGTGGTATGTTGTGCCCAAATCATGAGTAAAGTTTTTATACTATAGTAGTACTATAGCCCAGCACATTACTACTATACTACCATTGATGCTTATTATACTACCTACTATGGTATGTGTACAGTATGTGTTGATGTACTATAGTATGACTATAGTATACTATAGTAACCATGATCGAGCCCATGAAAGGTAAATTCCAATTTTATACTATAGTATACTATATGGTTGTGACAGTAGTCAGTACCCAGTCGGTAACTCGGTACAGTGATACATTCTTCCCATGTGTGTGAAGCTATTGTTGATGGTCCGTGGTTATGACTCATGTGAGCTGAGAGTTGTGGCTTACCGGCTGCGACCTGTGGTCTGTGGACTTGTGGCCTTGTGGGTGGTGATTGGTGCTGTAAGCTGTAAGCTATTGTGGTCCTGTCTTTCTTGTCGGGCCCGACAATCCAATTTCAGTCGAGAATTGACAATTGTCGAGCCGACACAGCACTTTCAACGACAAAACACACAGAATCGACATTCCATTAGTCAAATATGGTCGGAACGCAATACAACTTCACAGAACAATGCGGCTCTGGAATTCCGCCAGGGGCCATTTAGAAGCGAATGATGTGTTGACTTTCGAAATCGAGAAGCTCTATTAAGGCGTGGTGGTCGCTGACCGAGAAAACGCTTACGGCCGTGAGGGTTCCCGGACCCCATATTCCCAAACTATAAGTTCGGGGGAAAAAAAGAAAAGGAAAAAAAAAACATGGTGACTCACGCGAGTCATGCTCATGCACAAGGGCTGATAGTGGCTGAAGATAGCTTAGTTCAGTAATGACAAGAATTAAGACATAATTTGCTGAAAACTCAAGTCCAAAAAATCTTAAAACCCAAAAATGACATTGACAGTTCTCCAAACGACTCGAATTCATAATAAACACAACACCGTAAAGTTCAGTTAACTGTGAATTGCGATGACTGTAAGACGTAAGTGGCTAAAATACGACTGAAATAGACTGTAGAAGCCGAGATCGGGTCATTTTTAAAATACCAGACCAAACTTCGGGCCAAAAGGTTTTAACGTATTGTAAATAGTCGGGCCGCGCCTTGAACTCTTCTAGACAAAGAAGATCAAAGTCAAGCCGCTCTACGTTTTTACCGCTCCTTGATGGGCCTCGTTGAAAACAATGAAAATAAGTTAGTATGGACATTGCTAATTCGCTTAGAAGTTAGAAAGTATCTTTGGTGAGAACTCTCGTACTCGCGAGTCGCGGATAAGACGGTTCAATTTCGTTTCTGCTTTCGAATTTCGATTGATGCGTTTCATCGATTACTTTCGGCACTCTTCGCCCAGCAACGTGGAGAACCTTGCCGAGGAAGCTGCTAGGCGCTAGCTAAGATCGAGCAAAATGATATGTTGAGTGAATCGTCTGGCGGCTGGCCGCGTTCGGCAGGAAAGAGAACGCACAACACTGGCTTGCTTACCTCCTCCACAGCGGTCATGAATTCAAGGCACAGTGGCATCACAGCCGAAAGACAGTTGGCCGGATCACTTGACGCGGATATCTCCGTCGTCGCCCGCTTTGGCCAATGTCTTGATGGAACGGTATCCGAGTCTTGCGCAAACGTGTTTATATTCAGTACCCGCAATGTACACCCCAAGCAGTCGGAAGCTGTGTTCTCACGCCTTGATGTATGTGCCCGTGCCTTCTTGCAGCTTTAGCATATCCGCGTCGCGAGCGGGGTGACCGGTCGTCCTGAAAACAAAGTCGGTTAACAAGCTACCGCTGGACGGGCGCGAGTCCGGCTTGTCCCATTGCAGGAGCCCCTCCTGGTCCTGCAATACCGGGTTGGCGGCGCCGAAGGTCTTGAAGTTCTGTTCGGGGAAGGGCTGGGTTTGGCCCTCTCGAACGGCCTTGACGAGCCGCAGCAGGAAGCTGAGCCTGGCACCGACCGTTGCCAGCCGTTGCCGCCCGCGCACCTCAAAGACGTTGATTGCATCTTTGTCCGCGTCGTTGATCGCCCGAACTGTGAATTTGTATCCGTTCTCCTGGCTCCAGCCGATCTGCGCCCACATATCGAATCGAGTGCTGTTGGTATCCTTCTTTAGCTCAGTAGCAATCTCCGCAATGTCAAATCCGAGCTCCTCCAGAATCCGCTCGAACTGATGGCCAGTCAGTAGCCGGATACTGCCAATCTTGAGGATGAAGGGCGAATGTTGGCCTTCTGCATAGGTAACAATTGCCCGTTGCGTTCCGTCCAGCAAGGCGCGGAGCATAAGATCCCGGTCGACGCAGTGGGAAGTCGGGAAGCTGGTGGATAGGCGGGGCTCGACAGGGTCCTCATCCACCGAGATGAGTGTCATACGACCACCGTTGCCGCGTCCGTTGGCGATCGCCCGGATAGCCGCTTGCCCAGAGCCGGAGCGCGAAAGGGCTTGCCGTGTCGACGGCGTGGGCGAGCTTGACGGCCTCAAGCAGCCGGAGAAGCTTGTTGATCGACCGAGTTTTGTGGAGATGCCGCCCGACTCTACCAACAACGAACATGGAAGGCCGCATCGCCCGGATCACGACAGGGAAGATCTGTCCCGGCAAGCCGTCCACCTCCACCCGCCACTCGATCCCGCCATACCGGTCCCACGTCGCTTGATTGGCGTGGGCTGCAAAGGTAGTCGAGCCCGTCCTTCTTCCTCCACAATCCGCAGCCGGCCACCACACGGAAATTGCGCCGCATCGGCTCTCAGCCCCTCTGCGACGTAGTGAGCCGACGCCAGAGAGAACTGAACCGATTGCCCTCCCCTCCTCTCTTTCCTCTTTTGTAGCTGAGCTGAGAGTATATTAATCCCTTCTCTCAATCCTTGTCCCATCCAAAGTAAAATCGTGATAGGCTCCCGCTTCGTCTGGGTCATTCTGGATAGTGAGATCGGCCCCCAGCCCTCCGAGCTCAGGAATGAGCTGGAACTTGTTGATCGGAACTTTGATCCTCGATAGCACCAAAACATCGCGGTTCAGAGCGAGATGCTCCACCGCTCCTTTAAGGACGTCGAATACCCCTCTGCCGAGGTGCCTCAGCCCAATCAACGCTATATTTGCGTCGATGTCAGCGGCAGGCTCGCCTGTACCAACTACCAGTCGTTGACCGTTGACGAGCCGAAAGGGACAATTGACGGCTTGACGCATCTGATCTCCAATGCTGCAACGCGTCCGTCAGAAGTCGAAGGGCGTATCTCCGCATCTCTTCTTCTCGTTGAGAAGGACGATTTCAAGACGACGGCGGGGGCGGGGGTTGATCAGCGCTAGCGAGATGTTGGGCAATGTCTTTGACATACCGAGAGCGCTGGTCACACCCGGTGACAGGGGAAGCGAATTGAGCCCTTTGCACAAACTTTCCCGGGTATGTGAATGTCCGTCCTGGTTGGCGAGGACTGGAAGAAGATCGCTTGAGTTCAGTTCTGCTCCATCCAGGAGTACCTGTAATCTGTAAACAAGAGAATGCCCGGTCGCCTGCTTGCACTTTCTCCACGTGCGGGCCTAGAAACCATTCGCTCAGTTCCTGTTCTTTGGGGATTAGCTTCGTCCTGTTTGAAGCGATGTATGTGTATAAGTATACGACATACTGTATCCCAATGACCAGTTACCAAAGTATGCCAAAAGAGTAGTTCAAATAATTAAAGATACAAGTATATGATAAAAAATAACAATCAACAGTTCAACACTACATTTTGTTTGTTTCGCATACTGCAGTATGCCTCTAATAGTTCAAACAGTAATCAGTATACATTAACGTGTTTGAACCTCCCCAAAATTGGCGACAGGATACACAGATACTATACACTATACCGTACATCTTTTTCAAATAGTAGTACTGCGAGTGTAGATCGCGAGTCGGAAAACGCTTACCGCCTTAATGAAACTAGCGTCATAAACTTCGAGGTCCAAAGTCCAAACCTGAAAACGCATGTCAATCAAAAACAATCAAAAGGTAATAAGGTATTATTGGCCATTGGGTGAGTTGCGAGAGGTCATGGGTCTTGTCTTGCCATCACCGAGCCGAGCGCGACATTCCTCTCTATCCTTTACGAAACAGCCGACAGGACAAGACGGTGTCTGTTGCCAGAGTTTGAGACTGATGAATGGAGCGATGAGCGATGAGATACTAAAGTCTAAAATGAGATTATGGTATGCATATGTATGAGGTGTCATGTATGAGGCCGTGTGGGGTCGTGAAGATGCCGATATGTACGAGCAGACTACGACAACAGATCTCCCCAGCTCCCTGCCAGACCAGAGCGTTACCTGCCAGCGTTACCTGCCAGAACAAAGCGTTACGGTTCCTTAGAACTCCCACTTCGCCAGCTTGGTCAAAACCCAAGTCTCTGCAGCACCATGTCCCACAACATTGACTCGACAACACAGAAGGGTTGGCTTTCTTCGGTCATTCAGAACGACGGGCCATTGCCAGAAACGCCTGCGCGTATCTAGAGCTTAGCGTGCCGCATGAGCCGTCTAGTTGCTATCTCTTCACTCCTTCACAAGTACATCGTACTCAACCTCTTCCACGGTCTTCCCCCTGCTGATCCTACAACGCGGGACGAAGATCATCAGCTCCGCGAGTTTACGGAACTGATTGGAACTCCAAAACAAGACGGCCGACTCTTCTGGGCCTGCTTGTCTGACTTCAACGAGCGTTTGAAGCGAGAGCACTTGCAAAAAGAAGAAGCCAAGACTGTCAACAACTAGGCGGAACGCTATGCGCCACAATTTCTTCGACTTCAGCCGTCTCCCTTACCTTCTTCCGACCGCCCGGTATCGCAGCGGACCCTTCGAAACGAAGCATCGGCTTGGCACACGGCCATGATTAACAACATTTAGGAGCAAGCATGGGGTCGATTGATGAACATCATCAACGGCCTCACGTAATACAAAGAAGCATCTCGGAAGTCTAGGACGGGAAGCGAACAAGAACGTGTCGATGCTGCAAGACTGGTGTTTGACGTTAAACAGTACAAAGATCTTCTCAACAGGCGCCGGCGTTTCGACGAGGAAACCGGAGAAGACACTTCCTTATTCCTGCAGCTGGCGAAATAGAACATCATCGGCAAGATGGACAGCAAGATTCGACCTCTCCTTCGGCAATATCTTCTCACAAACAAAGACGTACAGGCCAAAGTCCGTGAGCAACAACGCGAAAGGACTCCAGCCGGTCGTCACTTACCTTCGAACATCACCGTTCGAGAGGCACTAGAACGACTTCTAGCCTCTAGGACAGCACTTGGGTTTATTTGTGGTGATTCACGTCGTCCGAGACTCGGACCGAGCAACGTTCCCTCGAGGATTTCAGTGCATTCCCATCCGGCGCACTTTCATTCCTAAGTTCTTCCGAATCGATTCCCAATCTACTGCGACCGATATTGCACACGTTCGCCAAGACAGGCCGTACGATGAGGATCAACTGGAACTCTGGGATCAGCTATTCGAGCTCGATCGAGGAGCGTTCCGCTCAGCCGGAAACAAGAAATTTAGCAGCTCAAACTTGTCTGATGGGATCAGTATTGCGGTTCTGAAACAAACGTCAACAGTGGAGATTGGAGAAGGATTCGAAATACCGGACTCGAGGCCAGGCCGCTGTCCGACGTACCAGCCAACACGTTCGGAACGAGACAGAAATCCCATACATTGACGACCTAAAAGCCTCCTTTGTTCTCAGCAAGAGAGGCAAGGCTGTCCCAATCGATGTCAGCGAGATCGAATTGCTCTTCTTGATGCATGAGGACTACCAGGTCGAAGGAAGAGAACAGCCCGCGGCCGGAGAGGCACATCCCATGGCGATGTACTCGAGGATCGAAAGAATCGAGGGTCGAGGCATCTGCCAGCACGAAGATCGGCGAGAACGAGATCGACACCGTCTTGGCCAAGCAGATCTGGCCCAGCTCGAGGAGACGAGGAATACGAGGAACGAGTGTCAGCAACAGATACCAGCTCTTCTCTTCTAGCTGATCTCGATGCATTCGTTGATGCCTATCTTGAACAAGGTCAAGCTGTTCACACTATCTTTGAACGACCCCTCTATCGGCAATTCGGCATCTTCGGATGAAAACTTTTTCACGAGACATGCGAGAGATTTCTCGGCTTGTAACACGTCTCAAAGACCGTTTTGGAAGTGATAGCCTTTTTGTAAGCATTATCACTTGGTATTCGTACTTCGACTTTAAAGCATCCCTTCCACCTTTGTCCCACATTTCAACTTCACAGTTCATTCATTGCTACCATACTCAATACTGTCCTATTGATTTTATCCTGTTCCTTCTGACCTCTCTGTATGTAGTAATGTCTGCTTGTGGCTGGTGGTCTATGGTTTTGGTTTTGTTGTTGCACATAAATCGTTGCGCAACGATTTTGACTTTTGAGTCTACTCGGGTTTTCGAGAAACTCGGAACACCATGTCACCATCAGATCTGAAAGGTATAAAAGGGCAGCCATTTCTCCCTCAACCATCACTTTTGCGCCCCCCCCCCCCCCCAGCTCTTTCCCCTCACACATCTAGACACCTAAATTGGCAATCACAGAACATTGCAGAGTTAGGTCTACCGTGTGAAGCCTGGGTCTCATCCACCTTCTAAGCTCTTCTTGTATCACCAACCTCTACACTACCACTCCCGTAGGACTACCAACACCAAAATCAGTGATCAACCTCAGTAGTATTTTCATTATATAACTTAGGACTTTATGACTCCTATTTTAGTCATATGACCTATACAGTGCTCGGCACAAAAACTCATATATATGAATTCATATATATGATATGACCAAATATGATCATATTGGGATATTATGTATGACCTCTCGGCCAGCTCGAAAACTTCAGGTCATATCATATATGCAGAGGTCGGCATGGGTACAGTCTTGGGTATTTGACCCCGATACTGTACTCTTGGGTACAAGTATTTTTTCCGACGAGATCGATACTCATACTCGCGAGTATACCCAAGTAATACTTGGGTATACTCGCGAGTATTTTACTTGGGTATACTCGCGAGTATTTTGTTTAGTCAGGATTACGTAATAACATCAATTTACCCAAGTATTACTTGGGTATACTCGCGAGTATTTTTCGGTAGTCAGCATTACGTAATACGTTCTCTGCGCTCTGGCGGTTCTGATTCACTATAGTTGTACTTAAGTTCTCCACAGTTGTAACTAATTAACTATGTTATCACTATAGTTGTAACTATGCTATCACTGTAGTTGTAACTTGTAAGTTGTCACTATGTTATCACTATAGTTATAACATGTCACTATGCTGTTACTATAGTTGTAACTATCTTATCACATAGTTGTGACTACGTGATCACTATAGCTGTAGCAAGCGGCATGCCATTACGTCATCACCACAGTGATAACCGTGACCATCAGCTGCTAGAATTGAATGGAATATTTTTGTTACGTAAAATGAAAAAGGGGTGGGTACATTCTTGGGTACATCTTGAGTATGGCGAGTATTACTTAAGTAATACTCAAGTATTCGAAACTTGGGTATCTGACAGCTCATACCCAAGACTGTACCCAAGTCCTTGGGTACAGTATTGGGTATACCCAATGTTTATCCATACTCGTGCCGACCTCTGCATATATGACCAAAGAAAAAATGACCAAATATGACCAGATATGACCGAAGATGAGTGACCGATGACTCTTTTTTGGGGGAATGTACTATATGATCATATATCCCAAAATACACTCTTATTTACTAATCATATATTTCAAAATATGAGGGATATCTCATCATATTCACTCTTCTTTCTCACATTTACAACCTTAAATTTGAGATCGGGCACATGTTCGTAGTCCGTTTAGAAACTTGATACGAGGAAGTTTAGTGCTTAAACCCCCAGAAAGACTCAGCAGGGATGCCCGCTCTGTGCCCTTCTTGTCAACACCTAAAGTTACGGATGACCGCCGTCCGCCTGACGATGTCGTCGCCATTCAACACCGACACCAGCACCCAGAAACCACGACCACTAACATCAACCACAAACGCCAATGCGTTTCGTAGACGCGTGACACGTCGCGGCCGGCGTGTTGTGCAGCTCACGTCACACGTGACTAGCGTGGAAATATCTCTCGGCCGAGAATTTTTTAACTTACGTGATCAATTTCCGCCGGCGGTCATGTTTGGTCATCAATTATGAGCCTATAAGATCATATATCATCATATATGATGACTCATATTGGATATATATGAGTTTTTGATTTGGGACACCACTCATAAGTCATATCATATATTCATATATGAGATATGAGTTTGTGCCTTGTGGTGAAATATGATCATAATTCATATATGGCACATGCCGAGCACTGGACCTATATGACTCCTACCGGCTACCGGTCATAAATCATAATATTCTGGTAAGCACTGCTGCCAAGTGCCTACCCAAAAAAGGCTCAGTCCAGGTCGACGCCCAAAGTTATGATATGAAAGTCTAAGCCCAAAAACGTCTGGACCGTTGGATTTTTCCAAAGTCCGATAATAAAGTCTAGAATTTTGCCGACCAGGCTTACTGCTTCCTGCTAACTCACTGACTGGCGACTGCTATAGTGACCGTGGCCTAGGGGCCAAAGCCTTCCCCAATCCCCAGACTCCTGTGACCGTGGGGTTTGGGGAGGCATAGGGTGAAGGGTCTTCTATTCTATCATCACAGCCATTACTTAGCTCTGCTTCTCTTTCCTCTTCCCTTTTATTTAGACACTTAAGTCACCTATCAATCTCCACCCCACAGCAAAGAGACTCACCACTGATAGTTTACAGAAACAGTCCACAGACGTGAGCGTTGTGACAGCGGATCGGATGAGGGCTTTTTCGGTGGTAAGTTTGTATGCAACCTCTGACCTCACGGCTCACAGCGTACTACTGGCTACTGCGTAGGTGTATAACAAAGCAAGATCTGTGTCACCCCCAGCCAGCCTTTAATTGCCCCCGAAGATTGATTGTGATGCTTTGATTTACATGCTGGACACAATTCTGATTTCGCCCAGGTGGTTCGTTGACACCCCTGTCGGGGCGACAAAGTCGTCGGAAAAAAAATGAAAAAAAAAAAAAAAGACATCCGGTTGTGGAATGTGGATGAATTCACCACAGCTTCTTGTTCACATCAACGACAACAGCTCTAATGTTAAAGCAGCATTCCTCTCCCAACTGCCTTGTTTTCATACTTCTCCGTTTGAAGATTGAATGCATTGGTGGAGATATTTCCTTGCTCTGAAGTTCACACTTCACCCAGATAGTGTTGATTCGTTGGTGCTGTGGTTCGAGACCTCGGAGCCTTAATTTCCATTGAAAGACAGCTTGAACCAACACTTTTGCCTGTGGATGCATTCACCATAATACCTTTCCTCACAACACAACGCAGTCTCGAATTTTACACGGTAGTTGGTAGTACTCCCTAGTCCCTGTACATATTAAGCTTGAGCATGGGTGCGCATAAGAAATGAAAAATTTGATGAAGAGTTAGTATTACTGTGTATTTTGATGTGCAGCTGCCAGCGTTCAAGACAGCGTGTTGAGTGTGGGTCCTTAAACCCGACTATGCACGTGGCATTCGGGTCGAACATATGTCATGCTGCTTACATCATCGCCGTCGCGACAAAAGCATTACTGCACCCTCAATTCATGCCCATTTGAGCCCAAACTTTGGCAGGTCGTAGAGCTCATGATTTGACCTGAGTGCGTGCAAAATGTTGGGAAATTGATTCGGCTACAGCCAGTTTTTGATTCGGCCACAGCAGTAGCTTTTCGACGGAAAGGCATCACCTTCGAATACACCATACCTCCCCAACATATAGGAAAAACCCACTTGAGGCTTCAATAGCAAACATAGCTGGATACACCAGTGGACGAATGCAAGTAGTTTTGAGTTCATTGCTCCGATTTTGAAGGAGAAAGAGGTGCTTTGGTCAAGGCCTTTGAGGCAATAAACTGAGGTGGATGGGTCACAGGTTTCAGGGGTTTATTGAGAGTTTCTGAGGGGTTTCCTGCGTTCAACCACCCAAACCAGCCAAACGAATAACGATGTACCCTGCTCCCAGCTGCTATTTCTCGACGTCAACTCCACCAAAGCTGGAATAGGGAAGCGCGATGGATTGAATGCTGCTAGCCCTACTCTTTTGCTCGAAAGTGTTGGATGTGTTTATCGTGTCGAAGAGAAGCAATGGAGCTGGAAGGGAACATCAGAAACGGCTGTGGCCGAATCAATTTCCGAAATGTTGGGGGCCCAATGCTTGCGAAAAAGGAACGTTTGTAAGTGAAAATAGGTTTTAGGCTTACGGCCGTAAGGAGATTTTCTATAAAAGCCCCATACTAAGAGTCTGGGGAAAAGCACCATTTTTAAAATCTTTCATTTTAAAATTCTACGGCTCTCTTTTTGGAAATACGAGGACCGTTTGCAAATGTTTTTCGCGGAAGTTTTTGGAAACCGCATTTTGGTCCGGAAAAGCTTCGCATTTTTCAAAAAGGGGAGGGTTGCATCTGATTCATTCATTGATTCAATGGTCCTTTGTTCACCCAAGTACATAAAACGCATTCTCTATTTCAATCGTCACCCTCTTCTTCTTCATCTTCATCCTCGTCCTCCTCGTCATCATCATCATCATCATCATCATCCTGACTCTCCAGGATGAATCGGAGTACAGGCTCAGCACTGACTCTCAACCCTTTCATCTCCTCCTCGTCCGCCTCCACCGTGTCCTCCTGGTCGTCGTCATTTTCATCAACAGAGACGCCGTATCCTGGAGCAGAGACGCCCGTCGGTGCGGCCGAACGAGAGGCTGGTGATCGCCACCAGTCGATGATGGCCTCGTCCTCGACCACATCTTCGTTGTAGAATAGCTTGAGGGTCGGCACGAACAGCTTGGTCGCTGAAGGATGGGTGGCGCAGTATGCCTGAGGAAAAGGAGGGATGAGAATTGAAATCTCAGTAAGCAAAAGCCCTGCAGAGAGAGAGAAAAGGAAATAAAAAGAGAAACATACCTGAAGGGCCGTAACAACCTGGACCTGATCCACCACCTCACTTGCCACGGTCTTGATCAACCCGCCCCATCGAGTCCACACCTTCCCGAACGCCGCAACACCTTGTCCACCACGCATAGCTTTTACCGCACTCCCCATCAAGAACCCAACCACTGTAGCCCGCAACTCGAGCAACGGCACATTACTTGCCATCCGGAGCGTCTTCAACTCGATCGAGGCGTTCTCGAGTGTATGGTTCTCCGAGAGGGCGCGCGAGAGGGAGGCTTGCGCTTCGGAACGGAATTCGAGTAGACGCTTGACTGCAGCTGGGTCGCTGTTACCCGCCGAGGCTGAGTTACCCATGTCCGAGTTGAAGTTGTTCGACGTCGCTGAACGGGAATGCATGCCTGATGGTCGAGTAGAAGTAGGTGCCGACTCATCCTCCTCACTATCATCCTCTTCCTCATCTTCTTCCTCCCCATTCTCATTCTCCTCATCCGGCCCGACAAATTCTTCCGAGGTGAGCGATCCACGATCATCATCGTCGTCCTCGTCGAGGAGGCCTTCGTCCTGCTCGAGATCCTTTGCGAGGCGGTCGGCGTCAGTCGGGAGAGATCCGATTCGGAGTAGGAGGAGATTACGCCAGTCATTGGCAGCTGAATCGTCGCCGTCATAGTCATCATCGTCCTGGTCATCACCACCTTGGGATGGGCTCTCTCCGAGATACGGCCAGAGCTGTCCGACAGCTTCCTTCCCGAGCCCTCCTGCCTCTGCGTGCGGCGTCTTTTCACCCTCCTCTTCGTCGTCGTCGTACGCCGACGCATGGGATATCCCAACACGAGCCCCACTCCTCACCTCCGCATTCGGACCCAATACAACTCCACCCTCAACCAGACATCCCCTACCCAGCTTGGTTCCATCCAAGAGTTTGACACCCTTTCCCAATACGCAGTCCAGAACAACGCAGTCCTTGCCGATGCTGACGTCGTCGTGGATGAGCGAGCCCTGAACGAGGGCGCGAGAGTGAAGCGTCACGTTTGAGCCGAGTACCGAGCGCTCCACGTTGGCAGAGGCGTAGACTTGAGTCCCTGGACCGAGGAGGACATGTGAACCCAAGGTCTGGTGAGCCTGTTTGAGTGGTTCCGCGACGACGTGCGCGGTAGAATGCAGATACCGATGTCCAGCCCGGACGGCATACCTTTCTTCTGCGCCTGCCGGACCGGGTAAGGTCCCACTTGGTCCGAGGGGAGCAACCGAGCGAGCGAGGATGTCCATACTGATCGCATGGTAGGCCCGGGTGGACGATATGCGGGCCCCATATCCCCAACACGTCTGTGCTCCGAAGGGAGCAGGCTGCAGGTCCAGCCTGGGCACATAGGATGGCGTCGATGGCGCAACATGGACGAAGATCTTGGCCGTGAGGAGATCCGAGGTGAGGATGCCCGGAATGAAGTCTCTCCTGATATGTTGATAGTCGAAGTTTTCCGAGAAGAGCGGCGGCACGTCCATACTGCATATATCGACTCCGCAATCGACCAAGTCGGTGTAGACGTCGATATCGCTGATCACGTCGTCCCCCTCGGAGAGTAAGTCCCAGGGAAGAGTGACCGCTTCGCCGCTGATGGAGTGCGGAGAAGGACGAGCTGCGCCGGTGCTCTCTGGTGGAGCGATGATGGGTCGATGAGAATAATGCCGTAGTTGGCCTCCCCGCGCGTGATCCACACACCACAACCCAGCACTTTCGTCGCCAGCGATGCTCGCGCCCGCCCATCCCGCCCGTCCAGCACCTCCACCACTAGGAGCAAGCATAGTAGCGACGCTCATAATCGCGTCTCGATCTCTCCTCCTCCGTTCCTTGTGAACCCGGACGAGCTCGGCCAGGTCGAGGTTGCCGACGTAGTCTGCATGGACGAGGATGAAGTCGCTCGCTCGGACGATCTGACGCGCATCGAGTTCCCTGAGCGCATCACCTGCGCTTCCCGCTTGTGGGATTGGCAAGACTGTGATTGTTGGGTATCCATACACGCCCTTGAAGTTGGCCTCGACATGTTTGCGCAAGAGAGGAGTGTGTCGGGTGCTGAGGATGTAGATCCTCGCCACGTCCGCCCGGGCAAGAGCTTCGATGGTCCAGTGAAGGATGGGTGCGCCTGCGAGTGGGAGCAGACAAGTCGGGAGAGACGCGTCGAGGGGTGCGAAGCGGGAGGTGTGGGACGATGTGTAGGAGTCGGCGAGGATGATGCCGAGGAGAGGTTCTTCCTGTGGACCGTCGAGCTCGTTGGTGTTGTTGCCGCTGGCTGTTGCGCCTGCCTTGCCTGCTGGGCCGCCTTTGGTCTTGCTGGCGCTGGACGCGTTGCCGCTGCCGCCTTTGCCTGGCTTCGGTCCCATCTGTGTCCTTTTTCGAATGGGATGCTGGTGGTACTCGCTCAGAAGAAAAGTGACTCGACTGTATGCACCTCATCTGTCACTATCCACGAGGAAGGGACCATGTTCTCAGCATGGCAGATCAAACACAAGTGCAGCATGCATACAGTCGCAGATTTCATTGTGATTTACTATTGCCGCCTCACACCGAGGCCAGTCGAACACTCTCCACAACCTGCGGGTCCCATGCAACAGGGATAAAAGGCCGAACTCCAACCTCCTTCTCCGTCCCATCCTGACTGACCGACACCGCTCGCATCCTCGACCCATCCTCTTGCTCAGCCTCCAGAGACACTCTCTCGACTTGGTCCAGTCGTAGTAAGGCCAGTCCGATGTTGTGGATCGACGAACCTAGGAGTTTGCCGGCTGAGCGGGCTCGGCGGGTGGGTGATGTTGATGACGAGGTCGATCGGACGTCCAGATTGGCTGTGGCGGGTAAAGTGGCGAAGGACTTGTCGACTACAAGATCGGATGGAGACCTTTTTTGAGGGAGGGCGCAGGGTGGAGGGTCAGTAAGCGGACAAGTCATCAACGCGACATCAAATGCATACCTTTGATCTGGCGCATACAGCGACACTGGCACGACGCGTTTCCGGACGACGCCGGTGTGGTGTGTTCTGGCGGTGAGCTCCTGTCCGACGTAGCAGCCCTTGTGGAAGTCGACTGGAAGCATTCGAATCGAAGACATTTGAATCAGTCTCGTGGAAGAAAAGGGTCATCCCCTCCAAAGAAATGACTCACCGCCAGCATTTAGATCCATGTTTACTTCCAGTGGGAGTGAGGAGCCGTCAAAGATGTCGTCAGTTCCTTCTGGAATGCCTTGGAGTATTCTATGGACAAGATACGCGTCGGAATCGGCTGCCCTTCCCAAAATCGCTGCAAGGGAGAAGGAGTTGAGGCGGTCAGCGGTGGGTTGGGGTAGACGCGTGTCTCAGTATGCTGTATGATAGGAGCCAGAAACTCACATGCCGCATCAGTGCTTCCAGGCAGAACAGTCCGATACCCCAAATGCGCCGAGCGAGGATCTCTCCGGACCTGGGCGGCACCCTCCCCCACCAGCGCTTCCAGTGCCTGTACGATCTCCGCCGACGGACTCTGACCCGCCCCATCTTCCGGCATCCGAGTGAGTGCGTTGGCTGTTCCCGACCATAATTGGGACACCTTCCACTCATCGGACGAAGTGGTACGTAAGGTGACTTTGCTCCTCAGCTTGAACTTCTTGAGGAAGGCGAGGAGGGAGTCGGCTGCGCGGCTGTCCACTTCGATGAGGACTGTGTCGGAGGGGGTGGAGGAGGAAGACGCATTGGGGACGGCGTAGAGGAGTGTGTCGGCTAGGAGGCGTCCCTGCATCGTGAAGAGGAATCGTTCAGCATTCACACTGGAGTGCACTCTGGAACTGCAGGATGGGAAGCTCACATTGGGATGTAGGAAACCTGCATATAGCGCATCGCTAAAGACAGGAGCAGATGAGTTCTCTTCTTGTCCGGCACTTTGAGATGGGAGTTTAAGATGTGCACTGTTCGTAGTGATGAGGCCCTGGAGAAGCTTGAGGGTATCCCGTCCTGCGATTTCGATGATGGCCCGGTTGGGGACGGGGGCGAGGATGAAGCTGCTTGAGGAAGATGAGGTGGAGTAGGCTGCCGCGCGTACCGCCTGAGTTCGCGCGCGACATGACCGCCAGAGCAGACTGTTTGTTGTTGCGAGCGAGTGTCTTGCTGCCATTGTCGCTGTTGTTGTCGACGTCCGCAAGAAGGTCAGCGTCGATCCCAAGTGAGTGAGTGACCGAGGGAAGTGCCGTGATTTCCGATGAGACTTCAAGACTCAACATGCGAAAGTTTTTGTACTTGAGACTCTGCTGTGAGACTTCTCCACTCTTCCCACCTTCACCACCTTCTTGTCCTTCTTTCTTCCGCCGCTCACTCATTCACTCACTCACACAGACAAGAAGAACAATGCCAGAATCCATCGTAAACGGATCGGCTGCGGCCTCACAAAACGGCGACGACCTCGACATCGACTACTCAGACATCGATGCAAAGTGAGTCTGCCTCTTCAGCAAGCATGAGAGGAAAAAAGAACTGACGAAGAAGCCCTTCTTCCTCGAGCAGATACGCAGTCAAGTTCGACGAAGGCCTCGACGATGTCATTGTCCTCGACAACGTCCCCATCATCACAAAAGCAAAAGAGGCAAAGCTCTTCAGCGCCATCCAGAAGCGCTTCGCATCACACGCAGGTCTCTCCATCGACGTCGCAAACATCCACACCCATACAACGATGCCGCCGACGGAGAAGAAGCAGAGTCCAAGGGATACGCATTCATCGAAATGCGATCAGCCGAAGACGCAGCTACGGCCATTCGCGCCATGAACGGCCTTCGCATTCGACAAGCGACACACTTTTGCCGTCAACCGCTTCACAGATGTCGAGCGTTTGGCCGTCCTCAACGAGCAGTTGGACCGAGCCCGAGGTTGGCGAGTTCAAGCCGAAGGAACATCTTCGCTCTTGGCTGGCTGATGCTGCTGGGCGGGATCAGCTCGTGATGTGTCGCTCGGAGGATGTACAGGTCGCATGGAACAAACAGAAACGCGTCGCAGGAGATCATACACAGCAAGTCGGTAGTATCTCGCAATTCACTCCATCTCTTTCGAAATAAGATAAGATACTGATGACCCTGCATTTCTGATTGACAGCGCTGGACAGAGTCATACGTCCAATGGTCACCACTCGGCACCTTCTTGGCTACCTTCCACCGACAAGGTGTCCAGCTCTGGGGCGGGCCATCCTGGCAAAGTGTCGTGCGATTCGGTCACGTAGGCGCACGGCTCCTCGACTTCTCTCCTGCGAAAACTACCTCGTCACATGGTCACACGATCCCATCGTCGTCCCGAGAACGCTCCCATCGGCCCAGACAAATTCGCACCCGCCGACGACGGAAACCGCATCGCTGTCTGGGAAGTCAGGACAGGTCATCTCCTCCGCACCTTCCCCGTCGAGCAGGACGAGAGCACACCCGCTGCTGCTGGTGGGAGTGGAGCCAAGAGCGGCTTCAGCTGGCCTTATCTCAAGTGGAGTGGGGATGATAAGTACTTTGCCCGCTTGGTGCCTGACCAGCAGATCAGCGTATACGAGACTCCCAGCATGGCCTTGCTCGACAAGAAGCACATCAAGATTGAAGGTGTTGTCGACTTCGAGTGGTGTCCTCTCAGTGACCGAGATCGCGAGGCAGCCGAGGCGGCCGCTTCAAGTGGCAAGGACGGTGCAGCCGTCGCTGGTAAAGGCGTCAAGAAGGTCCGGGAGAACATGCTCGTCTACTGGCTTCCCGAGGTCCAAAATCAACCAGCACGCGTGACGGTGATGAGCATCCCCGGCCGTGAAATCCTGCGATCAAAAAATCTCTTCAACGTCCTTCACTGCAAGCTCCACTGGCACCCTCAAGGCGACTTCCTCTGTGTCAAGGTCGACCGGCATACCAAGACCAAGAAGTCCGTCTTCTGCAACTTGGAGCTCTTCCGGATGCGAGAGAAGGATCTGCCTGTGGAGGTTGTGGAGATGAAGGAGGCTGCGACTGCCTTTGCGTGGGAACCCAACGGGACCCACTTTGCGGTCATCTCCTCCACTGATCCCAACCTGGGCAACGCCGCGCCTGGCCAGAGCGTCAAGACTCAGCTGACCTTCTTCCACATGGATCCTAAGAAAGGTGACTTCCGACCTTTGAAGACGATCGACAACAAGACGTGCAACACGATCTTCTGGTCGCCTAAGGGTCGACACCTCATTGTGGGCACCTTGGGAAGCTCGCAGAAGTTTGACTTGGAGTGGTATGATGTTGATTTCAACGCGGAGCAACGGCAGGGTAGTCTCACGTCGGGCGACCCGGCGGAGGATGTGCGGATGATTGGGAGTGGGGAGCATTATGGCATAACGGATCTGGAGTGGGATCCTAGTGGACGGTATGTCATTACCAGTGCTAGTGCATGGCGTCACGCTGTGAGTATCCTTCTCCCCTTTCCTCGCTGGATCAAAATCTTTTGCATCTGACCAAATCCTCCTTTCCTTTTCATGCTAGATGGAGAACGGCTACGCGGTATGGGACTTCCGCGGAAACGAGCTCACCAAGCAAATCATCGAACGCTTCAAGCAGATCCTGTGGCGCCCGCGTCCCAGCACTCTGTTGAGCAAGGAGCAACAGCGAGAGGTCCGACGGAACCTGCGTGAGGTTGGGCGAACGTTCGACGAGCAGGATGCGGTGGAGGAGAGCAATTTGGCGTTGGCGCACAAGGAGCTTTACCTGCGTATGTTGGAGGAGTGGAAGGCCTGGCGGGCTCGTTCGAGGGAGGAGCTGGAGGAGAAGAGCAAGGGTGAGTTTTGTGTTTGGATTGGTGGGTGTGATGGACTTTCTTTCGCTGACCGTTCCTTTGTCTGTCTCTTCTCTTTTCGTTCGCAGAGTACGGTCGCGAGGATGCGATGGCTCTGCCTGCCAAGGAGCTTCAGCAGTCCGCAACCGAGGAGGTGCAAGAGTGGATCGAAGAGGGTGAGCTTTTTAATTCATCGTTCCCTTTCACCCAGAAGACTGACCCTTTGTGCTTGCTATTTTGACAGTCATCGAGGAGACGGAGGAAATCCTCGACTAGAGAGGGATGTCCAACGCGCGTCTCTCATCATCAAACAACCCAAAAAGGTGTTCATTGCACTATTTTCGCGCCCCTGGTCAACCTGGTCGGGGAGTGTCTCTTCCTACTTCCCTTTTTTCCCCCCTTCTTTCCCTCTTTGTACTCTCTTCCGCGGTTGGGGTGGGCTTCTCCGTCTTTAATGTCCCTCCTGATTTCCGGGCATTCGCAGAGGCTCTTCTTTTGCCTTTCTTTTACAGAATTACAATCCCCATCCATCCCCTTTGCTTCGCTTGCCTCTGTGTGATGATGACGAGAGGGGAATGTGAGTGTACGTGCGCATCACCATCGGCTGTATGGTACATATCGTGAAGATTGATCGTTGGCCTTGCAGCAGAGTAGCGAGCGAGACTTTCTGAAGAGAAGAAAAAAAGGCAAAAAAAAATGTATCTGACCGTACGGATTGAACCGCCGCACTTTGGGGTCAGGATCGCTCGGTTTTACCCGGGTTCGATGTCTGCCACTCCCGAACGACAGCCTCCACCCGGGCCAGCTTACCCACTTTCCCAAACTGCCCTTATAAACGCTAAAATTACACGTGAGAGGAATCCCTCCTCAGATGGGTGACAACCTGCTCGGAGCCTTCTGTGCATCCCCCTCCTCATCATGCTCACTGCATCTGATGCGCGCACGTACCTTCCACCAACACTGCAAGAACATAGGGAGGAACATGCTAGAGCGCAGCCAAAGATGATGCTGAGCTCGGCCCCAACAACAGCAGCATACACAGCAGCCAGCTCTGCGCCGCCCCCGACAACAGCAGCCACCTTGAATGGGGACCGTCACTTCCCTACCGCTGGCCTCTCGGGGAGTCTGACCGCGGCCTTGCTGGCTGGGGCTGAACAGAGGAGTCTCGTTGCGGACCATCTGCGGGTGAGTGAGCTTTCTAATCAGATCAGTCTTTGGAGTGTATCGTACTAATGGATCGATTTCTCACACAGTCATCCGACGACCTCAGCAAGATTCACGCCCTCCGCAAACGACTGGAGAAGGAACACGCCTCGCTCGATGCCAAACTCAAGAGTGGAGCCAAAGATCAACTAGAGGCTACCCGAGATGGCTTGCTCAAGCTTCAGATCACCAGGAAGGACGTCAGCAGCATTCAGGAGGCATTTGGGCAGGTCGAGCAGCTCTGTGGGTCGTCTTCGGGGGAGAGTAGCGCAGCGACCAGGAGTTTCAAGGTCATCAGTGAGGTGAGCTATCTCTTCTATTCATGCGCATGTTTCTTCGCTTCCATTGCTCAATCGTGTCTGTCTCCTCCTCCTTCCCTCCAGCTCTCTCTGATCCATCGCCAATTCGTCCAAACAGCATCCACCTGGAAAAACTCGTCCACCTCGAATCGAACGTACATCAACTCGACTCCATGCTCCACCAAACAATGGAAGAAAGTAACGGGTCCATGCCCCTCCTCCTTCCCTTACACTACCACATCTCCAACCTCCAACTCTTCCGCAACGAGACCATCCAAGTCGGGAAATCTTGCTCCTCAGAAATCAGGGGACACTCTCGGACGTCTTTGCGCCCTTCGACGACCTTGTTCGGCGATTTGAGGAGTTCTTCTTCTCCCTCGCCGAACGGAGCGTCGATATCGTCCGCGACGGACAGAATAGCGTCGTTATCCGCTTACTCAAGATTGTAGAGAAGGAAGGCAGGGACGACGAGCAGGCTGCTGCGATTCGGTTGGCGAAGAAGGCGAATTTGGAAGGGGCGGCGCGATTTAGGTCTGTCGTAGCCAATGCGCGTGTGATCAAGCTGTACCGACCCAAGTTTCTCGGCGCGCTCGATAAGAGTACCAAGGAGCTCTTCCAGGAGTGTTGGGAGCGATTTGGAGCGCAGGGGGACGCTTTGAACTTCTTGGGTCATCTGCAGTGGATCTACGAAGACCTCGAGTTCATTCGACGAACGTGGCTCCCCTCTTCCCTCCGGACTACCAGATCTTCCGCTTCTTCGTCAAGTGCTACCACAAGCATCTGAGCGTCATCCTACTGGACAACATCATGGCTTCCGAACCAGACGCCAACTCACTCTTGACACTCTACCAATTCACCCAAGACTATCGCAAGACGATGCTCAAATCCGGCGAGATCCAGGCTGAAGAAGGCTGGTTGGAGCCTAGTTTGCTCAAGGGCAAAGAACAGGGAATCATCGACGACTACCTCGCTCTCATCATCAAGAAGATCGACGAGTGGACCGCGAACCTGATGTCGGACGAAGTACGTGAATTTGTCAGTCGGGAGGCTCCACCGGAGGAAGATCCCGAGACGGGCCAGTACGGAATGCAAGGGGGAGTCATCCTCTTCCAGATGGTGAACCAACAAGTCGACGCAGCTTCCGAATCGGGCCAAGCTTCGGTCCTCGCTCGAGTCGTCCAACACGCCTGTACGGCCATGCGTCAAGCGCAATCGACCTGGTCCCGCGTGCTCGAGGGCGAATTCAAGAAGAGACGGGAAGCGAAGAATGCGGATGATGTGCCCGGTGGATTGGTGGAGTATGTGATTGCGTTGGCGAACGATCAGTTGAAGTCTGCTGATTTTGCGGATGCGTTGGGGACGAGGTTGATGGAGAGTGTTAGTAAGAAGTATAAAGGTGTCATTCGGGAGGCGGCGGATGGTGCGATTAATGGGTATTTGGACGTCAGTAAGCGGTGTACGCAGGTGTTGGTCGACTTGGTCTATTTGGATTTGAAGCCGGCGTTGAAGGACTTGTTCGCGTTCCCTGCGTGAGTAATTCTTGACTCTCCTTGATTTCCTAGAAAGGAGGGATGCTGACGGTCTCTTCGCTTGAACAGGTGGTATGCGGAGGGTACGACCTCTGTGGTCGTCGAAACGATGCGGGACTACCTTCTCGACTACAACGAACGGCTGAACCCGGCCCTCTTCACGCTCCTTTGTGACGACTTGATCGACCGTTTCTTGACGACGTACATCGGGGCACTGCATCGGACGGCCAAATTGCGGATGCCGGGGGCGGGCGAGAGGATGCGGTCGGACATTCACGATGTCACCGAGCTTTTCTTGCAGTACAAGTCTCAGGAGGAAGTTGATACACAGTTTGATGTGTTGAGGATGATGTGAGTTTTGTTCTCTCTCCCCTGTTCATTCGTTCCCAAGGAAGAGTTGCTGACTTTGACTTTATGACTCTGCCAGCCTCGGCATGATCACGGCATCGGCAGCGATGACCTTCCTCTCATACTACCCCTTCGCGAAGGCACACGGCCCACAACTACCCTTCGTCGAGCATCTCCTGAAAGCGCGAGACGACATGGACAAATCGGACGTGAATGCGGTGATGGAGAGCTGCAAGCGGAAAGTCAAGCAGGAGAAGCTGGGCGAAGGAGGCTTGGATGGCTTAGGTCCTGCTGGTGGATCTTCGGGTGTGATGTCTCGTGCGCTCGCTGTGAATGCGACGGGTATCTTTGGGGCTCTGGGAGCGTGGGTTGGAGGTGGAGGTGGGTCGAAGGATGAAGTGGGAGCGGAGGGGGAGGGGGAGGCGGTGGTGCGGGAGGCAGTGGACTTGCGATCCCACCTGTGGGAGGTCAACAACCGCTGTCTGCTGGAGGGGCTTCGACGGCCCCATCGACTGCTTCGCTTGCTTTTGGCGCTCCTCCGTCGACGGCGAGCACGGGTGGGTTGCCGACTTCGGGCAGCATGACGGGTCGGATGGGATTGTCGAAGCTTTCTACGGGGCTTTGTCTTCTGGTTCGTTGGGTCCTGGGATGGCTTCGGCTGGGCCGGGTGGGATGGCGGGTACGCCGACGGGGGAGAAGTCTGGTTGGAGTGCGTACCTTCCCAGTGCGTCTGGATGGCGAGGGGGTCAGCAGTGATCCATTCTCTTTTTTCTTTCATGTTTTACTCTTCTTCTGCCTCAATCAATGTAGTTGTACTTCTCACTCCTTCCTGATGCCTTCGCTCATTCAAGTCAAGCGCTGAGAAGTTTGGGATGAAGTTACGCATGGATTGCGTGGAGAGAGTGAAAGGGCATAAGTTGGAGCACTTTGACAAGATGAAGGGGTGCGAGACGCTTAGTCGAAGAGACCGAAGCCATGTCGTCGTCGGACTGTGGGTATAGAAAACGAAGTCAGCACAAGAAAATGCACAAAGCTCAGGCTCGAAGAAACTCCAACTCACCTCCTCCTTCTCCTCCTCCTTCTTCTCCTCCTCCTTGGCAGCCTCAGGGGCAGCACCGCCAGCAGCGGGGGCAGCAGCGGCGCTGCCACCTCCACCACCGCCGAGGGGACGGAGGCGAGCTTGGACTGGCCCTCAGCGATGATCTCGGAGATGTCCTTGCCCTCGAGCTCGGCGAGGAGCTTCTCGAGACGCTCGGTCTCGGGCTCAATGTCGGCGGCGGCGAGGACCTTGGTGATGTCCTCGGCGGTAGGGGTGGCGTTGCCCTGTCAATTCAGATCACGATAGTTGTCAGTTTGCTGCTTCTGTATTACACCCAAGCGAAGAAGAATACTCACAGCGGACTGGAGAAGGAGGTAAGCGGCGATGTACTTCATGGTTGATGAGGTGGGGGGGTGAGTGAAAGTTGATTGACTGGGCCGTAAATCCGCGAGTTGCTTGAATCCTGCTGAAGGAAGACTTGAGGTCGCCAATCGAAAGTTCGGGTTGAGGTGGTGGTGGTGGTGGGCAAGGGAAGAAGAAAGGTGAGCGGGTGGAAAGGATTTTCGGATTTGAATTGCGAGTCACGTGATGTCGAGATCGGGCAAAGAATTCAGTCACGTGATTTGAAATGAGAAGATGAGGTATTTTTCGAAACTCCGACGTCGGCGATTCATCTTTTCTTTCTTCCTACCTTCCTCCTCATCCATCCCACCTTCCTCCCCATCTTCACCTTCTTCCATCTCCAACACACTCATCCCTCAAAACTTCGGCATCCATCAAGGTAAACTATTCTCCTTCTTACTCTCCATACTACGCACTCACTAACTATCTCTTCATCATCCCTTTTCTCTCTGATTTTCATCCGCAGACACACATCATGGCTGACGCATTCGAGTACGACGCCGACCAGGCCGCCCAGCTCAAGGCCAAGCGCTCCTTCAAGAAGTTTACCTACCGCGGCATCGAGCTCGACAAGCTCCTCGACCTGTCGAACGAGGAATTCATGGGCATCGTCCCCGCCCGGGCCCGCAGACGTTTCAGCCGCGGTCTTAAGCGCAAGCCTATGGGTCTGATCAAGAAGCTCCGTAAGGCAAAGCAGGAGGCACCCGCCAACGAGAAGCCACGGACGGTCAAGACGCACCTGCGCAACATGATTATCGTCCCTGAGATGATCGGCTCCGTCTGCGGTGTCTACAACGGCAAGGTGAGTCTCTCTCTTCCTTCAGACGCGCAGGTGGAGAACATTGACTAACAATACCTCTGCCCTACACAGACCTTCATCACCGTCGAGATCAAGCCCGAGATGGTCGGCATGTACCTCGCCGAGTTCTCCATCTCTTACACCCCCGTCGGCCACGGTCGCCCCGGTCTCGGCGCTACCTCGTCCCGATTCATCCCCCTCAAGTAAACCGTTTCTCTTCACAGCGAAATATACTTGCGAGGCGCCCCGTCCACCGTCCATTTGCATCCACCACACACTGGTTTATCCCTTTCGACCCTTGGGGAGACACGTCGGATCGAGCAGCTCTTTTCTTTGCGCCTCTGTTCCTCCCTTTTTCTTTTTTTTGCAGCGTGGATAAGGGAGGCGAGGTCAGAGCGGAGGGCCAGGTTCTTCTTGTCAAACTGGGGGAGTTGGGGGAAAGGCAAGGGGAAGAGGTCGGATAAGTGGGGACCAATGACCCTGCGACTTCGGCCAACCGACCCTATTACGCACCAACCAACCAACCAGCCAACCCCCTCCATGTACAACAATTCTACGCAACCCCACGCCCCCACATATCTCTTCATTCTCTCTCTTCTCTCCTGCAAGATCCCCAGACGAATGCACCAAACTTTCGCTCAGGCTCAACTCTCTACGTCCGTTCGTGTGAAGCATGGCAAAGGAGGACGGGGGAGATTACAAGTACAGAGGATATTGCATTTCAGGTCAGTTTGAGGCAAGATGTCCCATTGCCATCACCTGCCCATTGCGCTACATGTACCAAGATGCGGCGCTTGTGTGAGATTGAGCTGTTTGGAGAGAAAGGGGAGTTAAGCAAGGCCGTGCACCAGATGCAATTGGAGGGATACAGAGAGAAGAGAGAACTCACTCATCCGATCGCAGCTCGTGCATGGTGATCAAGTTGAAGATGACAGCTTCGGCCGACGTTGCTGTGGACGGTTCCTCTTGCAAGAGACGCTCGAGGAAGTGTCGTAGCCTGTCAGCAAGAAAATAAAAGGAGAGGTCAAAAACTCCAGTTCTGCTCCCGCTCTGCGAACTGGGAATAGATGTCACTCACCTCGTCCACATTTCCCTGGTAGAATCTTGACAGTGCCAGATTGCTCATCGCCGCAGGGTCGATCTCTCTCGAAGTCTTCCCATCGCCACTTTCTTGGCCATGTGAGACACGCTCCCACTGCTCCACCGCAGAAGAGTAGTTGCCCTGCCATACAGCCAACAGAGCCTTGCTCACGTCCAGTAGCTCCTGTAGCTGGTTGCCTCCTGACTTCGAAGGTGGTGTTGTGGCGAGAGAGGCTGAGACGGCCTGAATGCATGCTTGAGCTGATGCTACTGCTCCCGCTTCTAAGAAGAGTCGAGCGAGGAGGAGGTTGTATGCTTGTTCGGTTGGAGTTGTGGGTGCGGTCGAGATCAGAGGACGGAGGAGATTGATCGCAGCTGAGTAGTCCTGTTACAGCCCAAGGTCGAAGTGTGAGCCATAGATACCAAAGGAGAGCTGATTCAAGGAAAGAAAACTCACCTCGAAATCCAGCAAGATAAAGGCAATCACAACACTCATCCTCCTTCCCCTCTCCTCCCACATCCTCGCCTCGGCCTTCGCACCCCCTTCCAAATCCGCTTGCCCACCACCGCCCTGGGCTCCATCGACTGTAGCGACTCTTACGAATCGGCGTTGCATGACTCGACAGCGTTGGAGCAACGCATGGCATTTCTCGAGGCTGCGCGTGGGTCGCCTGTGAGGAGTGGTTCTCTTGCGCGTAGGACATGCAAAGTGAATGGTATCAGGGGTGAGTCGAGCAGACGCGCATATCGGACTGTAGGACGGATATATGCCTGTTGTTCGCCTCCCGGCTGTGTTGGAGGAGGAGGAGGGGCAGCAGAACTCCGAGGAAAGGTCGTCCGTTTCAAGATGGCCCACAACGACTCGAGCTCCAATTGGAATTGAGAATGAAGTCGAAGACGAAGGAGAGCCTGTAAGCGGACAGTCCACCATCTCAAGACGGTAGAGACGTCATGGGGACCCGCTGGCTCGACGATGTCGGCGTGCGTCTCTGGAAGAGAGGAGGAGGAGGCGGAGGCGCGCCGGCACTGATGATTCGGTCGCGTGCGTAGACGGCGATACGTCTCCATGCATTCGTTCGCATGGTCAGGGCGAGATCGGGGTTGTGAGGTGATTCATCGGGAGGAAAGGTTCCACTTGTATCGCGGGCGGGTCGGATGTGAGGGGGGATATGCTTGGCCAGGAGGTTGGAGATGGTGTCATGCTGCGAAATAGATCAACCTCGCTGTCAGCTATGCATGGGATCACTATGTATGTATGTATGCTGTAGACTCACATTGGGCAGATCGGCCAGGAGCGATGGCTGGCAGAGCGCTGGGACGACGAGACGCTCAGGACCAGCGGACGAGGTCGAGGTTGAGGTTGATGGACCACCGAGCACAGACACGGACATCGTTGGCAGTGAGGCAGACAGACAGACAGCAGACCCCTCCCAGCTTACATGCGACCGCCTGCGATTGGAACCCTGGGGTGAATGAATGCGGTGATTGGGATGAGAAAGGCTCCGCTGGGAAGATGAGGTCGACAACGCATGGATCCACGTCGACGTCGAGAAGGTGGAGGAGGACAGCATACAACCACATCACTCCCTCATCCCTTACTCACCCAGCATACACCCACCCATACATACACCCATACAGAGAGCAAGATGTCCTCACCCGAAGAGCTCCAGGCTCAGGCTCAAGCTCAGGCTCAAGCACAGGCCCAAATGCCACCCGCACCCACACCCGAACAACAGGCAGTAACCGATGCCAACTTCCGCCCCGTCCCCCTCCAGTTCAACCCAGAAACAGGAACCCTCGAAAGCCCAATCCTCGACCTCTCCGTCCTCAACGCACTCATCCGCTCCATCGCCTCTTTACCAGACGAGCTTCCCATCCCCCCACCACCGAACGTCCTGCCCCCGCAAAGAAGCATGGCCATCAACAAAGCGAAGGAGGATGGTAATGCTGCTTATAGGAAGAAGGACTGGGTCAATGCGATTCGGATGTACACCCTCGCCGTGGACGTGGCTGCCTCCCGCCCGCTATGGGAGTCCAACAATGTCGCCAAGGACGAACTCTCGGTCTGTCTTGCCAACCGGAGCGCGGCCTTTGCGGCTGTCGAGGACTGGATTGGGGCTCTGTGCGACGCTGATGCGCTTATCAAGCTGAAGAGGAGTTGGAGTAAAGGTCATTATAGGAAGGGAAAGGCTCTTGTCGGCCTTGCGAGATATGCGGAGGCGAGGGAGAGCTACCAGCTTGGACTTCAGTTCGAGCCTGATAACCCAGTGAGTTTATCTTCCCTTCTCCTTTTCCCTTTACTTTTTTCCTTCAAGACACGCCCATCCTGACGCGTTCCTCCCTCCGCTTTCCATCCCTCCAGGACTTGAAGAAGGCCATCGAGGACTTGCCCAAGTGATCTCGGCTGTCACCAACGACTCCGACTCCCCTGCTGCACTCCCTTTCACGTACCCCTCCCACAGCTACCATGTCATCTCACGACGCACGGCAGGCAAGACTTTTCCCCATTAATCCCGGTCCAAGATGCCAGCCGTCAGCCCCTCAACAAACAATCAAAAAATCGGACACTTCCCTGATTTCCCATTCTCTTTTCTGGACTGGCTGATCTTTGATGCATGTACTGACGCGTGAGAGAGAGAGAGAGTCAAACACGCAGGATGGAGAGATTTGGCACCAGCTTTCTAGAATTTCAAGCCCCAGGCTCCAATCTCGCTCGCTCTACATTATGGACCCCTCCTCCTTCTCCTCCAACAGTGTCCTGACGGGCTAGATGATCAGCAGAACCCAAGCTCATCCTCTTCCTCTCCTCCTTGCCCTTTATTCTCAAATTCCTCAAAAGCCCAGTCCTCTTCCTACCACCAGTCGACGACGACGACGACGACGACGATACCCGAGCCGGCGCCCTCACAGGTAGCGACGACGACGGCACCTCAACAACCTCTCCATCAGAAACAGCAACACCCCTCCCCTGCTCAGCATCAAGAAAGACCCTCATCCACTCATACACATCCCTCTTCTTCCTCCAACACCAAGCCTGACTCGACCGCCCCGCCGTGCCCGGATGATGACCGCCGAAGAAGCCTTCGTCCTTGGCGGATTTGTCAAGTCCTTGGAGGACCGCGCGGAAGGAGGACTCTGTCGCGCGTGGGGGTTGGCCGATGAGGTCTAATAGGCTCCTCCTGCCGCTGCCGACGGACTTCTTCTGCGGCTCGTCTTCGTCGCCTTCTACGTCGGAGAATTCATCCCCCTCCTCTTCCTCCTCCCTCTCCTTGCCTTTACCAATGTCCGCCACCAAGGAAGAGTCCTTCTTGATCCCCCCACCCCACGCTCAGCAGCCACAGCCGCAACCCAAGACTCCTCATCAACCATCCCCCTCGCACACATCACAACCTTCGTCCGCCCCTCCCACTCATCCTTCCCCTTCCCCGCCAGCGCCCTCAACAGGATATCCCACACCTCACCCGGGAAACTCGGAAGACCAAGCACTTGGACGTCCCCGAAGATCTTGAGGATGCGCGAGAGGAGGGACGCTTTGGAGTGGATGCTCCACGAGGGTTCAAACTCGTCGCCCTTTCGCTGGCTAGGTTCCGCGGGGACCTGTTCTCCAGGAGGAAGATCTCCACTTCGAGCTCGAGCAAGGGCAGCCTTCCTCTCCTCTGAGATCCGTCGGATCTTTCGACCGCGCGCTTTGGCCCTGTCCCTCGTCGCAACAGTCATAACCGGGCCCAAGGCCATAACAGCCCTACTCCGCTGCCTGATAAAACCCTTGATGAACATCGCAAAATAGCCCAATAACTCCTCATCGCCCACATTAACCTCCGGCTTGAGCACCTTCACCTTCCTCCTCAAAATAACCACATTCCCACTCCTCGGAGAAATCACCTCCTTCTCCTCCGCTTTCAGATACGTGATCTGGGCCAACCACATCTTGTACAAGCGCGACAGCCGATCGGAGTCCCACTCACACGCGCTGATCGCCACATTCAACCCATTGACCGCCCCAGCCCTGTTCAAGCCGGAATAAGGCGCATCACTCCGGTTCGCAGGCATCGTAGCCGACACCTTGATCCTCTCCGGAATCTCACTACAAGGATTCAGCCTAGTATACTTCAACCCTTGACGAGTCTGTTCCTCCTGCAACGCCAGAGGTTCCAACATGCACATCGCAAGGAAAGGAGAGCTGATCCCCGCGCGTGAATCGTTCCCGTAGGTCAATGCCCATTCGCGGATCGCATCTTCGTACCGACGGGCCGAGGTTAGGGAGCGGATGGCAGCCGTGGCGCAGATGGGGGGTAAGTGTTGGCCGAAGCGGGGTAAAGCTCGTTCGAGGGGTAGGAGGAATTTGGTGATTTCGCGTTGGACGAGGTTCCGCTTCTCGGTGGTGACCGTCTGGAGTGGGGCGCCGCCTCGGGCTTGAATGCTGGCTTGAGCTGGGGATACAGGTTCGACTGCTTCTATAGCTGTTCCTTCCGATGGAGACGATGAAGTAGGGATCGGGGCTGGAGCTGGAGCTGATCGTTGCAACTGCCAGCTCGACCGCGACTCCAATGACTGAGCATAGTGGAAGCGAAGCAGCATCTCGTACAACTGATGCACATCCTGAGTCAACCTTTTGACAACCTGCAGTCGAATTTCACGCGTCGTCCGAGTGCCGCCCTCGGTCAACGTCGCCGTTCGGATTTCCTCCAGATAATCCAAGATGGAGGTCCGAAAAGCCTCGCACTCTTTCAACGTCACTGTGCTCATCCCGACACGGACGTCGTAAGGCTGTTTGCTGGCTGTGTCGGAGGCTGCCATGTAGAGCTCTGCTCGCTGTTTGATGCCGATACCCCAGAGACTGAACTTCTCCTGAGCGACACGGAGGATCTCCCTCTCTTCTTCGTTGGGGACACCGGCATCGAGGGCCTTCTGTATAGCGCCGATGATGGCCTTCCTGGTGGAACTGGTGAGGATCGTGAAGGAGAGGCCGTCGACATTATCCCTGAGACGCGTCTTGCCCTGCGCATTTTCCATCTGTGCAATGGCAAGCTCGTGTCGGGATATGAGATCGATGACATCCAGTAAAGACGCGCCTCCGCGTACGGCGGCTGATCGGACGATGATGTCGAAGAAGCGACGGAGACGGGATCGAGTGAGGGCGTGTACTGTTTCGTCGATGGGTTCTTGGTAGATCTCTGGATGTTCGCTCGGTCTGACTTCGATTCCGCGACGGGAAGCGTAGGCGAGGCCGGTCCATAGGGAGAGGAGAGGATTGTTGTTGTTATTCTCGGCCGTGGAAGAAGAAGAGGAGGAAGAGGGTGTGGGGCGTCTACTGAGATGGGAGGCGAGGAATTTGACTGCGAGTTCGTCGCGTGCGCCTGAATATCCGCGTGCGATGGAGAGGAGGAGGGCCTCGCGCAGATCGGCGAGTGCCTGGGACGAGGTGCCGCGCTGTGTGAAGAGGGCGATACAATTCTGGAACATGGTGTTTGCCGCTGTGAAGGTTGGATCTTGTACGCCCCTCCGAGGCCCGAGCTCGAGTCTGGTGAGATGTTGATGTGAGATCCCCGCATAGAGATCTGGGAAGGCCTTGAGTTGTGACTGAGCCTGGAGATGTTGTCTGGAGGGCGCGAGACGGAGCCAGGTGAGGACGACGGAGGAGTCGCAGAGAGCTGGATCGTCTGAGTTCATGCATTTCATGGCTGCGCGAATGTACTCGATGATGGGCATGCCGAGGTCTGTGTTGAGGTTGTTGAGTTCTGTGAGGACCTGGTTTGCGCGTGCGAGTTCGTTCTTGGAGATGAGGTCGGCGAGCATGTCAGCTGGACTGAAGAGGGGTTTTGACTTTGCTGCTGAGGCGGCTGTTGTCTTGTCATGATCTGCTGTGAGGGGAGTGATGCGGGAGAGGACCTGGAGAGATGCGCGTGTGTGTTGGTAGTCGTCGAGCGATGGTTCTTCGAAGAGATTGGAGTCGATGCCAGATGGGTCGAGGTCCTGGTTGGAGGGAGGTGGGATGTAGGACGAGGATGAGGAGGAGGAGTACTGAGCTCTCCTCCCAGCTCCACCTGCCACTGCCACTGCGCTCCCACTACTCCCACTGCCAGCGCTCGACCCACCCGCACTCCTGAGAAGAACAGCGACTGCCAGAGACCTTCCCTGCATCCTTCTTGCTTCGATGATGATGATGGCAGTCAAGAAGCAAGGACGAGAAGAAATATGGAAGTAGTGAGTGGGAGCTCCGAGTATTTCCGATGTCGGCATTTTGCGGATGTTCGGATATCGCGGCTCGGCGTTTCATTCCACAGCTTCCACATCATCCACATCCTTGTCTCGGTACGAGACGCCCCCCAAGCCTGCGATGGCGGCGGGGGGGTCTCGTGACATTCGCGAGTTTCAAGCAGGGAACTACGAACGGATTTCGCGTTTTGGCCCTTCTTTGAAACGCCATTGCTCAACGATGTACTTATCAACCTGTACTCAAAAGTCGCAAGGGACTTAGTGGTAGGCAGTTCTAACTTCCATGCAAATTTCAGGGTGTTTGATGGAATTGCAGAGAATCTGTGAGGTCTTGAAGACAGTAGATATTCGCACCTCGTTATTTCACTCATTCTCCCTTGAGCGCTCGACCACACCGCTAGAATTCATAGTGACGCCAACACAAATCCAGGATCATTTTGGTTCTCACCACCACCACGACGATTCCAACACAGAAACATGCCCAAGACACAGTGAAGAAAGTACGCACGATCTCTTTCTGAAGCTCATGCCGCTGTCCGTTTGAAATTTCATGCATTGTACGCTGAGTTTGCTCTGTAGATTCTGTAGAGAAGTTGGCAGTGCCGTTCGGTGTTCCCACTGTTAAGGGTCTCGAATGTCCCGAGACCCTCCAGACGTCGTACTGGAGGTGTCTCGCGGACCGAGACAATCCACATCCCCACATTCCTCCCATTCGAGCTGGACGACATCGACAAGGTCAACGATAGCATTGAGCTCTAGACAACAAGATGCGGCTCTCACTCTCACTTACTATACTACTGCCTCTGCTCGCCCACTCAGCAGCAGCGCAGGCATTCTTCACCGCAGATGGACCCGTACAGCTCGTCACCCACAAGAACTTCAACAAGGAAGTCGTCCAGATCGAAAAACCAGTCCTCGCCATGTTCTTCGCCCACTGGTGTGGTCACTGCAGATCAGCAGCACCCGAGTTCCTCAAGGCAGCACGCTCCCTCGACGGCATCGTCAAATTCGCTGCCATCGACTGCGACATGGACTCCAACCAGGCTAAATGCGCAGAGTACGACGTCAAGGGTTACCCAACCATCAAGCTCTTCCCAGCTACAAAGCGACGCGTAGCACGCGACTACCAAGGAGAACGCAAAGCACAGGCTTTCCTCGACTATGCCGTCGAACAGCTCCCCCTCAGCGCAAAGAAACTCCAAGCGACCGAACTCAAGCCATACGTCGAGAAGGACCCCACACGGCCGAAAGTCATCCTTCTCAGCACCAAGACTTCCTCATCGCCCATGTTCCGCTCTCTCGCTCTCGACTTCCGCTCCTCACACTCCTTCGCATACCTTCGCGCAACCGACGACCCCATGCACAGTCCCATCTTCGAAGCCGTACGAGCCCACCTCGGTCTCTCCAACCTCCGCTCAGAAGCAAACCTGCCCGCATTGGTCCTCGTCAAAGCAGGCTCTTCCTTCAGTCCGGATCTGGTCGAGAGGTACGAAGGACAGATCAAGTACCGCCAGGTGAAAGAGTGGCTCGACTCCCACCACAACTCCACCTCCTCCTCCACTTCCACCCCTCCCAAGGCTAGCAAGAGCGTCAAGGCCAAAGCCAAGAAGGCCAAAACTCCCTCCTCTTCCAAAGCTGTCACCGAGGAAGACGTGCCAGTGGGAGGTACCATCGAATGGCGCGCACAGAACGTCGACGAAAGCCAAGGCGCCGCAGCAGACAGGCTCATGAAGAAGGCAAAGGACGCAGCCGCCAAGCTCGCCGAAGACTCCAACAACCTCGCTTCCGACGCTGCATCCTCCGCATCGGGTGCAGCGGCTAAAGTAGCTTCCAAAGTCGCGTCTGCTACCAGTCATGTCGCCTCAGCTGCCACGGACGCCGCTTCCTCCGCAGCTGAGGCCGCCACGAAGGTCTCGTCCAAGGTTGCCTCTGCTTCTAGTAACGTCGCCTCTGCTGTAACCGATGCGGCCTCTTCTGCATCATCTGCATCAGACGCAGCCACCAAGGCATCTGCCAAAATTTCTTCTGCCGCCACGGAAGCCGCTTCGTCCGCCTCCTCCGCATCTACCAAGGCATCATCCAAGGTCTCTTCAGCCGCCACGGAAGCCGCCTCTTCTGCATCCGACGCAGGCGCCAAGGCATCATCCAAGGTCTCTTCAGCCGCCACGGAAGCCGCTTCGTCCGCCTCCTCAGCATCCACCAAGGTCGCCTCCTCTGCAGCCTCCGCCGCCACGGACGCCTCCACCGCAGCAGAACCCATCGCGTCCAAAGTAGCAGCCAAAGTATCCGAGACCGTCGAACAAGTCAGCGACACCCTCAACAACGCCGCGCAGAAGGTCGTCGACGCAGCCAGCGCAGCCACCGATTCCGTCAAGGGCAGCACGAAGAAGGATGACATCCCCTTCGACAGCGTAGAAGATGTCATCATGTCCTCAAACGCGGACCACCTCCTCGACTCCCTCGCATCTTACCTGGGCGAAGTCACACCGGGAGGAGCAGAAGCGTGGAAGAAAGAATTCGGAGCACAAGTCGAACAAGCGCGTCAAGCAGCCCGGGACGCCATCCTCAACGCGCCCAACAAGGAAGCCGCACAGCAGATCGCGCTGGGAGCTGAGAAGTGGTTGTTGGAAGCTGTCAAGTTTGACGAGGAGAAGTTGGGCAGGGGTGAGGATTCGACCGAGGACGAGTTCGAGGGACAGCTCAAGCTTTCCATCGAGCAGAAGAAGAAGTTGAACGAGATGGGGAAGACGCTCAGGAAGAGGATCGCCTCCAGGGAGGCGGCGCTGAAGAAGAAGGAAAAGGCGGAGAAGAAGAAGGAGAAGACGCATGATGAGTTGTGATTTCTTCGGACTTCTCTCTTTCCACTCTCTGTCTTCCAAAAAAGGACCCCTGTCAAGGACTCACCATTTGCTTGCTCCAATCTGCTGAACATCAGTAATATCAAAACATCTTTTTGCATTCACCGATTATCTTCGTCAGGCGTCAGACTCAGGCATCTGTGTGGTGTGTGAATGGAGCGCAGGGGAGAGGGGGGATGTGCATTGAGGAAGAGAGGCATATGGGGTAGTGGGGACAACAAGAGGAGTCGCCAGGCGAGCGAGGTCGAATCAATGCGTTGCAAGGAGGGTGGGAACAGGGGCTGCGGAGGATGCAGAGTGCAGAGTCTCTTGAGGATCGAAGAGGAGAGAGATCCGTGGTGGGCATGAGCGGGATCGAGCAGGGAGCAGGGACACGAGGTGGGTTTGCATGGACGTGTTGGACAGCCAGGTGGGTTCACGGGTGGAAAGCGAGCAGCTCTTGAGGAACGACGACCCGTTGCCAGATGGCTTACCAAGGTCGAAGTGGGGCGGAGGAAAGCTGATGGGCACCTTGCCAGACGATACTCAGATGCAGGCCCGATCGCCGGAGAAAGAAAGGAAGACCCGGTGAAGATTGATCGTGAGCCGAGATGTCGCCTAGCAAAGGATGATGGGTGATGAAACTTACTCTTTCTCCTCAGTAGGGCCCCGCAGTCTGGACGACAGAAGAGGCGGATCGAGCTAATGGGTATCATACCAGAGGGGACTCAGATGAGACACCGACCGAGGTGGGAAAGGAAAACAGCGAAAGCAGATTCGTTGTCAGTCGAAGGAACGTTCTACTAAACATGAAGAACGTTGCAAAAAAACTCACTTTCTTCTCCGTACATAAGGAGCCTCAGTCCGAGACGACCAAGAGGTCAATGGTCCCAGGATGGAGACATCGGGCCGGGAAAAGAAAGAAAGACCGAACAAGGATTCATCGTGAGCCAAGGTGTCGCCTAGCAAGGATGATGGGGCACAATGTAACTCACTCTTTTTCCTCAGTAGGCCCCGCCATCTGAACCGCACAAGAGGCGGATCGTATACTGCCCCAATCTTGTGTATGTCCCAGATGGAGCTTCGAGACGGGGAGGGACCGAAAGGGAAGGGAGGACGCTGTTGCTCATCAGCTGAGTAAGAGTCAGGGCCAGAATGCATCAGATCGTTGATGTTTAAGAAGGTAGTAGAAAGGTCTATGCTCGAGATACTCACGTCAGGTATCCCTTTGAGCTTCCTGACCGTCGTCTTGCCACCCCGAACGGGGAAAGGAGCCTTGGAAGCTAGGTTCTGGCCATCACCGTCCGGATCGCATTGCGCTGCCCGAGCCGACTGCCTTCTGGTCTTGAGACAGCGGCTGTCAAAGAGCAAAAGGAAGAGAAAGTCAGCTGCTGCATGCTCAAGGGGCATGGGAATGAGCGCTGTCTGACGCTACTCACTTCAGCCGTCTCCGAAGCACCGCAGACCGTGGTCTTGCCGCCCCGACCGAGGGGAGTGAGTCTTGAGCTCCCAGTCGCCACCGACCGTTCTTGCTGTCCGAGTCGTCCTGAGCCACGACGTACCGCCCTATGAGAGAAAACAAAAAGAGTCAGTAACGGAAATGCATTGTTGAACTCACCTTGTCTGTAGTATAGTTGTGGTCACGCTCGACCTTATGGTGTTGGCTGTGGAAAGTACGAGGAAGAGAGATTCAGTCGATTGGTGCTCAAAGTATATGAGGACGAGAAAGGATAGGTTGATGATGCTCACATTTCCAACCGCCCGTTGCGGATCTTTTTGAACTCTGGACTGAAGGAGCACCGAGCTCTCCACAGCCGTCGCCGACCCACCTTCACCCAGGCTGGGTGATGACCCATGAAGTCGTCTGGCTCACGGTCTGCCGCATTGTCTTGAAGTACCGGCTGTGAGGAATGAATATGTAAGTAAGTCACTTTTGTGATGCTCATAGAATTGAGAACGGAAGATGATCGATGGGACTCACCGCAAGCTGTCCCTGTGGGTGGCGGACCTTGTTCCCGCCGCTTCGATCCTATAAGAGAAAGAAATGCCATGTCAGTTACTCAGTTAATGTCCGATACTACTCATCTTCGTCTTAATGTCGTCCTCCTCCTCTTCCCGTACCAGCTGAATACGAATGGAGGCAAGAACATATCAGTTGGATTGATGCTCCGGAAAGATGTGGAAAGGAGAAGGGATGGGCTCTGATGGTGCTCACCTTAGCCTTCATCGTGAAGTCGCTAGCCGTCGTCTCGCCACCTCGACGTAGTAACTGTTTGAGAACGCAAGTGAGGGAAGTTCAGTCACTTGGTCTTCCAGAGCATGAGACTGATCAAGGTCAATGCAACTCACCTCCGCCATCCCCGTTGTCCTGCGGGTGTTGATGCACCGGACCTGCAAGGAAGAACTAATAGAACATGAGAGCATGCGTATGAACTCACCCTGCGTCTCACCCGCCCGTTTCCGCGAACGAGTCGTCCTGCGTCTGGCCGTCCGAGTGGCCCCTTCGGCCTCACATACTGGAGAAGGGAAAGAGGACAGGAAGCTAAATCGCCGGTCCTGAGGAAAGATGGAGCGTTGGAAAAGAAATTCAATGATGCTCACCTCGCCATGTCGCCTATCTGATCTTGCCTTCCGTGTAGCTTGTCTTGCCGGTCGAGCTGCTGTCAGTCCTGTCCCTGCTGAATGGAAGAAGAGGAAATGAAGGTTAGCAGGGATCCTGTAAGGGAGAAAAGAGAAGAAGGAAAGGAAGGTTAGCAGGTCAGCGCGAACATATGTTGGCCCTTCAGAATCTGTAAGGAAGAGAAAGGAACGTCAGCAGAATCATTCCGGACTCACCTTGGTACGTCAATATCTGAAAAAGAAAGAAAGAGAGAGTCAGCGTGTTAGCCCGAACTTACCTTGTTCCATCAGGCTCTATAAGAGAGAAAGAAGGAAGGAAAAGAGTGTCTGCATGTCAGCTTATCAGCCCGTCAAGTCAGGCCCCTGTAAGAAAGAAATAGAAAGTCAGTATATCAGCGCAAACCCACCTTGTACGGTCAAGCTCTGTAAGATGAGTATACAGAGAGAAGGAAAGTCAGTAGAATCTTTGCGGACTCACCTTGTACCGCTGGGTTCTGTAATAAAGGAAACAAGAGAAGGTCAGCAGTCCCGATCGAACTCACCTTAGTCGTTCACCGTCCACCTTCCGCTGAGCTGTGCAGAGTGCTCGTATTGACGCGCCAGCTGTGAGGCATGGACATGTAGGAACTTTAGCTACGTGATGCTCATGGACGTCAGGGTGAAAGTCGTGATAGGACTCACCCAGGCCGTCTCAAAGACGTCGCGGACCTTGTTCCTCGCGCTCCGACCCTGTAAGGAAGAGAGAAAGGCAATGTCAGCAACTCCAGTGGCACTCACCTGAACTGTCCTTCGTATCGTCGGCCTCCGTTCTCTGTCTGTGACGGCTGAGTAAGAAAGGGATAAGGAAGTGCAAGGTGCTCGACCGTCAGAGCCGATACGAGGTCAGAAAGCTCTGTGACATTGACGATGCTCACCTTTGAGCTTTGATGGCAGGTCGCCGGCCGTCGTCTTGCCGCCTCGACGGACCGTCTACGTGGAGTGAAGGAAGGCAGAGCTTCAGTCACTTCATGCTCCAGGGCATGAGGCTGATCAAGAACAATGAAGCTCACCTGTGCCGCCGCCGGGGTCCTGCGGGCCTTGACGGACCGGACCTGTAAGCAAGAACTCAGAGAACATAAGAGCATGTGTATGAACTCACCTTGGGTTTTACCCGCCCGTCTTCGTGACCGAGTCGCCCTGCGCCTGTGCCGTCCGAGCGATCCCTTCGGCCTCACATACTGGAGAAGGAAAAGTGGACAGGAAGCTCAGTCGTCGATGCTGAGGGAGGATGGAATGGTGGGGAAAGAGATCCAACGATGCTCACCTCGCCATGTCGCCGACCTGATCTTGCCGGCCGTATAGCTGATCTTGCCGTCCGAGCTGCTGTCAGTCCTGTCCCTGCAGAATGGAAAGAGGAAAGGAAAGTCAACAGGAGATTCTGTAAGGGGGAAAAGAGAAGAAGGAAAGGAAGGTCAGCAGGTCAGCGCGAACATATGTTGGCCCTTCAGAATCTGTAAGGAAGAGAAAGGAACGTCAGCAGAATCATTCCGGTCTCACCTTGGTACGTCCATATCTGGAAAAGAAAGGAAGAGAGAGTCAGCAAGTCAGCCCGAACTTACCTTGCTCCGTCAGGCCCTATAACGAGAGAGAGAAGAGAAATGAAAAGAACGTCAGCATATCAGCCTTAACGCGCCATGGGCCTTCAGATCCTGTCAGAGATGAAAGAAGAAAACGTCAGCAGAATCACCCCCAAGCTAATATTATCCTGTCAGGCCACTGTGTGAAAGAAAGGAAGAGACAGTTAGCAAGTCAGCGCTGACTTACCTTTCTTCGGGGCCGACCTGCTTGGTCCAGCTTGATTCCTTGCGGGAGAACGACTTGCCATAGCAGCGCTGCGTACGAATGGAGGCAAGGAAGTATCAGTTGGGTTGATGCTCCGGGAAGATGTGAGAAGGGAATATGAACCTTTCAATGTTACTCACCTTGACCTTCACTGGGAGGTCGCCGGCCGTCGTCTTCTCCGCCTCAACGGACCTTTGAAAAGGAAGAAAGAGTTCAGTCCCTTGACGCTCCAGGGCATGAAACTGATCAAGGCCAATCCAGCTCACCTGTGCCTTTCTCGTTGTGCTGCGGGTCTTGAACCACTGGAACTGTACAAGAGAAAGCGAAAGAACGTAAGTAAATGCCTGCGAACTCACCTGACCCGCTTCCCGTCTTGGCGTCTTCTCGACCGACTCGTCCTTCGTCCTGCTGCCTGTTTGTCACAGAAACGGCAGTAGGAGAATGTCAGTTCCTAGAAATGAGAATGAGATCAGTCTGGTGAGACCCACCGCACCGTCGCCGTGGGTGTATTCGACCGTCGTCAAGCCGCTCCGGTCAAGGGGGAGTGAGCCTTGACGCCCCCTGCCGTCATCGTCCGTTCTTGAAGTAATCCGAGTCGTCCTGCGTCCTCCGCCTTCCCGTCCGAGTCGATGTCAGCCCTGTTCCTACAGAATGGAAGAGGAGAAGAAAGAAAGGTCAGCAGGTCAGCGCGAAAGTTCCTTGGCCCTGCAAATCTGTAAAAAGAAGTAGAGAACGTCAGCAGAAAATCCCAAACTGACCCGGGTACGTCAGGCTCTGTGAGAAGGAGCCGAAGAGAACGTCAGCAGGTCAGCTCTAATTTACCACGTTCCGTTAGGTCCTACAACGGGGAAAGACAAGAAGAGAAAAGAAAGTCAGCATGTCAGCCCTAAGCTATCTTGACGCTTCAGATCCTGTAAGAGATAAAGGAAAAGAACGTCAGCATGTCAGCCCCCATTTATCATGATGCTGCAGATCCTGTAAGAAATACGATAAAGGAAAAGAAAGTCAGCAGAAGCACCACGAGCCCCACTTGTCCCGTCAGGCCCCTGTGAGAAAGGAGAAAGTCAGCAGTAGACTAGCGCAACTCCACATTGTCGGCCCTGTAATCAAGAAATACGAAGAGAGTCACCCGATTACCAAACTCACCTTGGATCGTCAGGCTCTGTAATACAGAGAAGAAAAGGAAGTCAGTATGTGGTAGCGTCTGAACTCACCCTTGACTCGTCACCGTCCGTCTCTCCGGTCCCGGATCGTCGCCTTGGACCTTAGAGCACGAGCCTGAAATAAAGTGATGATGCAAAGAGTCAGCTATGTGATGCTTATAGAATTGAGAATGGAAGATGATCGATAGGACTTACCGCAAGCTGTCCCTGTGGGTGGCGGACCTTGATCCCGCAGCACCGATCCTGTAAGAGAAAAGAAAGACCATGTCAGTTACTCAGCTTATGTCCGATACTACTCACCTTGACTCTATCTTCGCACCGACGCCGTCCAACCGCCCTCCTGTCCTAATGGCTGGCTCGGTGAGAATCAAGGAAAGAGAGTATCAGTCGGACCATGCACCGGGAGGATGTGGCGATGAAGTCGTGTCTGAAGTTCGATCATGCTCACATTGGCCTTCCCGTGAGGTCGCCGGCCGTCGTCTTGCCGCCTCGACGGACCGTCTAGATGGGAGTGGAAGGAGGACAGAGCTTCAGTTACTTGACGCCCCAGGGCATGAGACTGATCAAAGTCAATGTAACTCACCTGCACCGACCCCGTTATCCTGCGGGTCTTGAATCACCGGTGCAAGAAGGAGTCAAGAGAACGTCAGAACATGAATATGAGCTCACCTTAGGTGCCATCCGCCCGTGTCCTTCACCGAGTCGTCCTGCGCCTTTCCGTCCGAGTAGTCCGTTCGGCCTCATATGCTGGAGAAGCAGAAGTGGACAGGAAGCTCAGTCGCCGATACTGAGGGAGGACGTAATGGTGGGGGAAGATATTCAATGATGCTCACCTCGCCATGTCGCCGACCTGATCTTGCCGGCCGTATAGCTTGTCTTGCCGTCGAGTCGCTGTCAGTCCTGTCCCTGCTGAATGGAATGAGGAAAGGAAGGTCAGCAGGAGATCCTGTAAGAGGGAAAAGAGAAAAAGGAAAAAAAAGGTCAGCAGGTCAGCGCGAACATATGTTGACCCTTCAGAATCTGTAAGGAAGAGAAGAGAACGTCAGCAGAATCCTCCCGAACACACCTTGGTACGTCAATCTCTGGAAGGAAAGAAAGAAAGAGGGAGTCAGCAAGTCAGCCCAAGCTTACCTTTCTCCGTCAGGCCTACAAGAGATAAAAGAAAAGAAATGAAAAGAACGTCAGCATATCAGCCTTAAGCGCCATGGGCCTTCAGATCCTGTCAGAGATGAAAGATGAAATTATCAGCAGAATCACCCCCAAGCTAATGTTATCCTGTCAGACCACTTCGTGAAAGAGAGGAAGAGATAGTCAGCAAGTCAGCGCGGACTCACCTTGTATCTTCAGGCCCTGCAAGAAAGAAGTAAGGCAAAGTCAGTAGCATCAAGCCGAACTCACCTGGCCCCTGTAAGGAAGACAAGAAGAGGAGTCAGTAGATATAGAAGCATCCAAACTCACCTTGGCTCCTCAGGATCCTCGTATTGACGCATTGGCTGAAGGCTGGAAGGGAGTGTAGAGAAGAGGTGGTCAGTTGCCTGATGCTCCAGGACAGGAGATAGAAGCCAGCTACAGTGAGCCTCACCTGCGTCCCCGCCGTGGTCTTGCGACCTTGCACGGTAGCCCCGGCCCTGTAAGGGAAGAAGAAGGAGATAATGTCAATAGAATCGAACTCACCTCTGGCTATTAAATGTCCGTCTTGTCGCTCCCGAGCCGTACGAGCCGTAGTCCTGACGCACCGGCTGTGAAAAAGTGAGGATGCAAAGAATCAGCTGTCTGATGTCCATGCAAGTAACGATAAAAGATGTTGACGAAGACTCACCGGAAGCCGTCTCCGTAGCGAGCGGACCTTGGTCCGCTGATCCTGCAGGAGAGAAAGAGAGCTAATGTCAGTTGATCCGATACTACTCACCTTCGTATGAACGCATTACTTCCTCCTCTCCTTCCCGCACCAGCTGCGTACGAATGGAGGCAAGAAAGCATCAGTTTGGTTAATGCTCCGGAAGATGGGAGAAGGAGAAGGAATATGAAGCTTCTATGTTACCTACCTTGACCTTCACTGGGAGGTCGCCGGCCGTCGTCTTCTCCACCCCGACGGACCTTCTGTGTGGGATTGAAAAGGAAGAGAGAAGTTCAGTCACTTGAGCTTGAGAACATGAGACTGAGCGAGGCGAAGGGCAACTCACCTGCGCCGTTCCCGTTACGTTGCAGGTCTTGAACCATTGAAACTGTGAAGAGGAAGCAAAAGAAAGTAGTAAGTAGAATGCCTCAGAACTCACCTGCCTCCGCTGCCCGTGAGCCCGTCTTCTCGATCGAGTCGTCCCTTCGTCTTGCTGCCCTGTTTGTTCCAGAAAACGACAATAGGAGAATGTCAGTTCCTAGAAATGTGAATGAGATCAGTCTGATGAGACCCACCCGCACCGTCGCCGTGGGTGTCTTCGACCGTCGTCATGCCGCTCCGGTCAAGGGGGAGGTGAGCCTTGACGCCCCTTGCCGTCATCGTCCGTTCTTGACGTACTACGAGTCGACCTGTGTCCTGCAGCTTGCCATCCGAGTCGCTGTCAGCCCTGTGTCTATAGAATGAAAAGAGAAAAGAAAGGTCAGCAGGTCAGCACGAAGGTTCCTTGGCCCTTCAGAAGTGTAAGAAAAAGAAGAGAATGTCAGCAGAAACATCCGAACTTACCTGGATACATCAGGCTCTGTGAGAAAGAGAAGAAGAGAAAGTCAGCAGGTGAGCTCGATATATCTCGTTCCGTCAGGTCCTGCAACAGAGAAAGAAGAGAAAGGAAAAGAAAGTTAGCATGTCAGCCCTAAGCTATCTTGACGCTTCAGATCCTGTAGACTGTAAGAGATAAAGGAAAAGAACGTCAGCATGTCAGCCCTGAGTGATAATGGCGCTGCAGATCCTGTGAGAGATAAGGGAAAAGAAAGTTGGCAGAAGCACCAGTGCACCACGCTCTCACCTTGTCCCGTCAGGCCCCTGTGAAAAAGAAAACGTCAGCATATTAGCGCAAACCCACCTTGTCCCGCCAGGCCCTGTAATCAATGGAATAAGAAGAGAGTCAGTGTAATCAACCGAACTTACCTTGGCTCGTCAGCATCTGTAAGAAAGAAAAGAAAAGCAGTCATATGCGGTAGCGTCTGAACTCACCCTTGACCGTTCACCGTCCGTCTGCCTCCTTGGCGCACCAGCCTGGGATGAAGTGATGATGCAAAGAGTCAGCTGTGTGATGTTTATAGAATTGAGAATGGATGACGATTGATGAAACTCACCGCAAGCTGTCCCTGTGGGTGGCGGACCTTGATCCGCCGCACCGATCCTGTAAGAGAAAGAGACCATGTCAGTTACTCAGTCGATGTCCGATACTACTCACCTTGACCTTCTCCTCGCACCGACGCCGTCGATCCGCCTTCTTGTACTAACGGCTGGGTGGGTCAAAATCGAGGCAAGAAGGAGTATCAGTCAGATGATGCCTTGGGAAGAGATGACGCTGAGAAAGTGTCTGAATTTCGATGATGCTCACCTTGGTCTTTTCTGTGAAGTCGCTAGCCGTCGTCTTGCTGTACTGACTGGGGGAGATAGCGTCGCTCCCCACAGCCGTCTCCGTCCTCGTTTTGCCGTGTCGAAGTGACAGCTGTTTGCGAAGGCAAGTGAGGGAGGTTCAGCTGCTTGATGCTTGATGTTCCAGAGCATGCGACGGAGCAAGAACGATGAAGCTCACCTGGGCTGCCTCGTTTGTCCGACGTATCTTGAGGCGCCGTACCTGTGCGAAAGAAAGCAGGAGAATGTAAGCTCGTGCGCATGTACTCACCCTGCGTCACCACCCGTCCGCCTTGTCGGTCCCAAGTCGTCCTCCGTGTTGTCGCACTGGATGCGATCAAAACAAATGTAAGGAAGGGTCAGATCAAACGGTGCTCGATAATAGCGTCAGATAAGACTAGTCTGGTGGTACTCACTCGTATCGTCGCCGCAGTGTCGCCGTCCGTTGTCTTGCTGCTCCTTGCCGTACCGGATCGTCCTTCGTTTTGTCGTCGGAGACGTCGTCCCTACTGACCGCATGTACTGGAGCAGAGAGAGTGGAAAGAATCCTCAGCTGTCGGTGCTCAGAAAAGTAAGAGTGGCGAAGAGAGATCAAGATATTCACCTTGCCGACCTAATCGTTGCCACCGTCTTGCCGTACCTATCTTGCTGCTCGTCGGCTAGACAAATGAATCGAATGAAGAGATGGAGCCGTGAGAGATCGTTGGAGGAATTTGTTCGTGGCATGGATGCGAAGGAACGAAAATGAGGGGAGGATTGAAGCAAGCAGGAAGGAGAATGGCTCACCGGAAATGGAGAGGAGAAGAAAGTTGAACGAGGTGTTGAGGATCAAGGTCATGATTGAGGAAGGCATGAGATCGAGCCGGGACAAGGAAGGACGGTCAGTGTAGAGAAGCAAGCGTGAGAGACGTACAAGAATCGCGGATGTATGTGTGAAGGACAGAGCAGGCGAGAAGGGGCAAGGCAGAGTCCAGCATGAACGGTTATGAGAAGAGGAGAGAGAGAGGATCGAAAGAGTGCTCGGTCAGCATCCAGTGTTCAAAGGGGAAGGTGAAGTATCGTAGTGATGGTCTGATGATGATTGATACTCACCCTTCGAAGTCGGTGAAGGGAGCGAGTCTCTGAGAGGGAAGGAGAGGAGATGATGGTGGAAGGGAAGAAGAAGAAAAAAGGGGGGATTTCGGAAGATCTCTTCTCTCGCACCTCGCACGGTCTATATATCTGGTCGACCCTCTCTTGGCCTTTCACCAAGAAGATCCGGAGCGGCACACTGCTAAAGTGCCGACTTGCTGAGTCCGGCGTCAGCTGACGCCGCCTTGAATACACCGCGCGTCTCATTCTAGTGGTGCCTATATTGATATATGGGCATATGACCTCGTCCATCTCTCTCCAGTTGTACCCTTGCCCAGCGACCTAATAATGCTCCGGCCCGAGCATTAGAACCTAATCAGCATAAGATCACAGAGGGATGGAGGGTCAACAACGGCCATGATGAGCAGCTGCCTGTGCATCCACCTAGATCTTCTCAAGGTTGGGATTGGGCCGTGCGCAGCTGGAAGTCTGAAGGGCTGAGCTATATAGAGAGGGTTGGAGAACTTGTAAGTAGAAACCTCGGCACGGTCTCTATGCACTCGCAAGAGTGTAATCTGCATTGCGGCTCGGCCCAGTTGTATCTCTAGCCGCGCAATTTTGGTCCGCACGGTGCCTACTGCCAGCTGAGGCTTGAGGCAATGTCTCTGCTGCAACGGGGATGGCAACAGATAGAAAATTTAGCCGTCAGAACCCAAGAGGGAAAGAGATGTGAGCATCAAGAAGCGACCGCGCAGGACCAGCTCTAGATCATCATCACTCCAAAACGCCCCGTCCAAGAGAGCGAGCAGGACGTTTCTTCAATGGGAAGGGCAGGAAAGGGCAGTCGTGCTCAGTAGAGAGGGCAGGTGTCAGTAGGTAGAAGAAATGCTCAAAAAGACACGCCTCAATGCGCCTTGCGGATCTGTGGTGCGAACTGCCCAAGGATGGTTGAATGGAGAGACGCTGTAAGAAATCCACTGCGTGGTAGAGGCGACGAAGCCTACCAGATCCCTCAATCTTTGCTTTTGCCTCCCTCTTGTTGGTTGCAAAAGACGTCTCACTCTGGAATGCTGGAATGAATGCACACAACCATGGCGTGGCTTGCTGTGTCGGGTCGACAGCGTACATACTCACACCTGGATGAATGCTGGAAAGAGGGGATTGCTTCAGTCCATCAACCTCGACCTCGTCCGTCGCTGGTCCTGAGCATCTCGTCGTCCCCGCGCTCTGCCAGCCATCGCTCCTGGCCGATCTGCCCAATGTGAGTCTACAGCATACATACATAGTGAATCATTCATAGCTGACAACGAGGTTGACTTCGCAGCATGACACCATCTCCACCCTCCTGGCCAAGCATATCCCACCTCACATCCGACCCGCCCGCGATACAAGTGGGACCTTCCCTCCCGATGAATCACCTCACAACCCCGATATCGCCCTGGCCATGTGAACGAACGCTTGGAGACGCATCGCGTCTACGCACGCGACCGAATCATCAGTGCCGGCGCGCGCCTACCTCCGCTTCACCAGAGCGGACGCCGACATCGAGCCAGCCGGACCCAATGACGTCTCCACTGTCCTGATGGTGGACTCCGCTGACAAGCTCTCCTCCGTCCTTCGATCTTATTCTCGGTTCCAGCTCGAGCTCGAGTCGCAGTCGCTATGGGTCATCTCGAAACGGACGACGTCCCTCGGAACTCTGCGCATCCTCCTTCTCCTCAAACGCACACGGAAGACAAACAGCAGCCATAGATTCCTTCTACAGTCGATACTAGGCTCTCGCCCTCGATCGCTCTGGACTTCTGCTCCTCCCACTCCATCGCATACCTCCGCGCAACCGACGACCCCATGCATGGTCCCATCTTCGAGCCGTACGAGCCCACCTCGGTCTCTCCAACCCCCGCTGAGAATTGGACCTGCCCGCCTTAGTTCTCGTCAAGTCGGACTCGTCCTTTCGCCCGGATCTGGTCGAGAGGTACGAAGCAAAGATCAAGTACCGCCAAGTCAGAGAGTGGCTCGACTCCCACCACAGCTGGACCTCCACCTCTGACTCGACCTCAAGCTCCACCTCAACCCCTCCCAAAGCGTCGAAGCCAAAGCCAAGAAAGACAAACTCCACCCTCTTCCGAAGCTGTCAACCCAGGACGACGTCCCCGAGGGAGGCACCATCGAATGGCGCGCACAGAACGTCGACGAAGGCCGACGCGCCGCAGCAGACAGGCTCATGAAGAAGGCAAAGGACGCAGCCGCCAAGCTCGCCGAAGACTCCAACAACATCGCTTCCGACGCTGCATCCTCCGCATCAGGTGCAGCAGCCAAGGTAGCTTCCAAGGTCGCGTCTGCTACCAGCAATGTCGTCTCGGCTGCCACGGACGCCGCTTCCTCCGCAGCTGAGGCTGCCACGAAGGTCTCGTCCAAGGTCGCGTCCGCTTCTGGCAACGTCGCCTCCGCTGTGAGCGATGCTGCCTCCTCCGCATCCGACGCAGCTACTAAGGCATCTTCCAAAGCTCTTCTGCTGCTACGGAAGCCGCCTCATCCGTCGCTTCCGCATCCACCAAGGTCGCCCCTCCGCAGCTTCAGCCGCAACAGACGCCTCCACCGCAGCAGAACTCATCGCGTCCAAAGTAGCAGCCAAAGTATTCGAGACCGTCGAACAAGTGAGCGACACCCTCAACAACGCCGCGCAGAAGGTCGTCGACGCAGCCAGCGCAGCCACAGATACCGTCAAGGGCAGCACGGGCAAGAAGAAGGATGACATCCCCTTCGACAGCGTAGAGGACGTCATCATGTCCTCAAACGCAGACCACCTCCTCGACTCCCTCGCATCCTATCTGGGCGAAGTCACACCTGGAGGAGCAGAAGCTTGGAAGAAAGAATTCGGAGCACAAGTCGAACAAGCGCGTCAAGCAGCCCGGGACGCCATCCTCAACGCGCCAACAAGGAAGCCGCACAGCAGATCGCGCTGGGAGCTGAGAAGTGGTTGTTGGAAGCCGTCAAGTTTGACGAGGAGAAGTTGGGCAGGGGCGAGGATTCGACCGAGGACGAGTTCGAGGGACAGCTCAAGCTTTCCATCGAGCAGAAGAAGAAGTTGAACGAGATGGGGAAGACGCTCAGGAAGAGGATCGCCTCCAGGGAGGCGGCGCTGAAGAAGAAGGAAAAGGCGGAGAAGAAGAAGGAGAAGACGCATGATGAGTTGTGATTTCTTCGGACTTCTCTCTTTCCACTCTCTGTCTTCCAAAAAAGGACCCCTGTCAAGGACTCACCATTTGCTTGCTCCAATCTGCTGAACATCAGTAATATCAAAACATCTTTTTGCATTCACCGATTATCTTCGTCAGGCGTCAGACTCAGGCATCTGTGTGGTGAGTGAATGGAACGCAGGGGAGAGGGGGATGTGCATTGAGGAAGGGAGGCATATGGGATAGTGGGGACAACAAGAGGAGTCGCAAGGCGAGCGAGGTCGAATCAACGCGTTGCAGGGAGGGTGGGACAGGGGCTGAGGAGGATGCAAAGAAGATGAGAGGGATGCGTGATGGGCAAGAGCGGGATCGAGCAGCGAGCAGGGACACGAGGTGGGTTTGCATGAACGTGTTGGACAGCCAGGTGGGTTCACGGGTGGAAAGCGAGCAGCTCTTGAGGAACGACGACCCGTTGCCAGATGGCTTAACAAGGTCGAAGTGGGGCGGAGGAAAGCTGATGGGCACCTTGCCAGACGATACTCAGATGCAGGCCCGATCGCCGGAGAAAGAAAGGAAGACCCGGTGAAGATTGATCGTGAGCCGAGTGTCGCCTAGCAGAGGATGAGGGTGATGAAACTTACTCTTTCTCCTCCTTAGGGCCCCGCAATCCTGGACGACAGAAGGGCGGATCGAGCTAATGGGCATCATACCAGAGGGGACTCAGATGAGACACCGACCGAGGTGGGAAAGGAAAACAGCGAAAGCAGATTCGTTGTCAGTCGAAGGAACGTTCTACTACATGAAGAACGTTGCAAAAAACTCACTTTCTTCTCCGTACATAAGGAGCCTCAGTCCGAGACGCCCAAGAGGTCAATGGTCCCACCGAACAAAGATACATCGTGAGCCAAGGTGTCGCCTAGTAAAGGATGCTGGGGCACGATGCAACTCACTCTTTTTCCTCCGTAGGCCCCGCAACCTGAACCGCGCAAGAGGCGAATCGCATACTGCCCCAATCTTGTGTATGTCCCAGATGGAGCTTCGAGACGGGGAGGGACCGAAAGGGAAGGGAGGACGCTGTTGCTCATCAGCTGAGTAAGAGTCAGGGCCAGAATGCATCAGATCGTTGATGTTTCAAGAAGGTAGTAGAAAGGTCTATGCTCGAGATACTCACGTCAGGTATCCCTTTGAGCTTCCTGACCGTCGTCTTGCCACCCGAACGGGGAAAGGAGCCTTGGAAGCTAGGTTCTGGCCATCACCGTCCGGATCGCATTGCGCTGCCCGAGCAGACTGCCTTCTGGTCTTGAGACAGCGGCTGTCAAAGAGCAAAAGGAAGAGAAAGTCAGCTGCTGCATGCTCAAGGGGCATGGGAATGAGCGCTGTCTGACGCTACTCACTTCAGCCGTCTCCGAAGCACCGCAGACCGTGGTCTTGCCGCCCCGACCGAGGGGAGTGAGTCTTGAGCTCCCAGTCGCCACCGACCTTTCTTGCTGTCCGAGTCGTCCTGAGCCACGACGTACCGCCCTATGAGAGAAACAAAAAGAGTCAGTAACGGAAATGCATTGTTGAACTCACCTTGTCTGTAGAATAGTTGTTGTCACGCTCGACCTTATGGTGTTGGCTGTGGAGAGATACGAGGAAGAGAGAGTCAGTCGGTTGCTGCTCAGAATCTGTGACGACGAGCAAGGATAGCTTCATGATGCTCACGCTTGCCAATTCCCCGTCGCAGTCTTCTTGAATTCTGGACCTGGACTGAAGGAGCACCGAGCTCTCCACAGACGTCGCCGAACCACCTTCACCCAGGCTGGGTGATGACCCGTGAAGTTGTCCGTCTCGCGGCCTGCCGCATTGTCTTGAAGTACCAGCTGTGAGGAATGAAGATGTAAGTAAGTCACTTTCATGATGCTCATGAAATTGAAAATCGAAGGAAAATCGAAGATGATCGATGGACTCACCGCAAGCTGTCGCTGTGGGTGGCGGACCTTGTTCCCGCCGCTTCGATCCTGTAAGAGAAAGAAATGCCATGTCAGTTACTCAGTTAATGTCCAATACTACTCACCTTCGTCTTAATGTCGTCCTCCTCCTCTTCCCGTACCAGCTGAATACGAATGGAGGCAAGAACATATCAGTTGGATTGATGCTCCGGAAAGATGTGGAAAGGAGAAGGGATGGGCTCTGATGGTGCTCACCTTAGCCTTCATCGTGAAGTCGCTAGCCGTCGTCTCGCCACCTCGACGTAGTAACTGTTTGAGAACGCAAGTGAGGGAAGTTCAGTCACTTGGTCTTCCAGAGCATGAGACTGATCAAGGTCAATGCAACTCACCTCTGCCATCCCCGTTGTCCTGCGGGTGTTGATACACCGGACCTGCAAGGAAGAACTAAGAGAACATGAGAGCATGCGTATGAACTCACCCTGCGTCTCACCCGCCCGTCTCCGCGACGAGTCGTCCTGCGTCTGGCTGTCCGAGTGGCCCCTTCGGCCTCACATACTGGAGAAAGGAAAGCGGACAGGAAGCTCAATCGCCGGTCCTGAGGAAAGATGGAGCGTTGGAAAAGAGATTCAATGATGCTCACCTCGCCATGTCGCCTATCTGATCTTGCCTTCCGTGTAGCTTGTCTTGCCGGTCGAGCTCCTTCAGTCCTGTCCCTGCTGAATGGAAGAAGAGGAAATGAAGGTTAGCAGGAGATCCTGTAAGGGGAAAAGAGAAGAAGGAAAGGAAGGTTAGCAGGTCAGCGCGACATATGTTGGCCCTTCAGAATCTGTAAGGAAGAGAAAGGAACGTCAGCAGAATCATTCCGGACTCACCTTGGTACGTCAATATCTGAAAAAGAAAGAAAGAGAGAGTCAGCGTGTTAGCCCGAACTTACCTTGTTCCATCAGGCTCTATAAGAGAGAAAGAAGGAAGGAAAAGAGTGTCTGCATGTCAGCTTATCAGCCCGTCAAGTCAGGCCCCTGTAAGAAAGAAATAGAAAGTCAGTATATCAGCGCAAACCCACTTGTACGGTCAAGCTCTGTAAGATGAGTATACAGAGAGAAGGAAAGTCAGTAGAATCTTTGCGGACTCACCTTGTACCGCTGGGTTCTGTTATAAAGGAAACAAGAGAAGGTCAGCAGTCCCGATCGAACTCACCTTATTCGTTCACCGTCCACCTTCCGCTGAGCTGTGCAGAGTGCTCGTATTGACGCGCCAGCTGTGAGGCATGACATGTAGGAACTTTAGCTGCGTGATGCTCATGGCGTCAGGATGAAAGTCGTGATAGGACTCACCCAGGCCGTCTCAAAGACGTCGCGGACCTTGTTCCTCGCGCTCCGACCCTGTAAGGAAGAGAGAAAGGCAATGTCAGCAACTCCAGTGGCACTCACCTGAACTGTCCTTCGTATCGTCGGCCTCCGTTCTCTGTCTGTGACGGCTGAGTAAGAAAGGGATAAGGAAGTGCAAGGTGCTCGACCGTCAGAGCCGATACGAGGTCAGAAAGCTCTGTGACATTGACGATGCTCACCTTGAGCTTTGATGGCAGGTCGTCGGCCGTCGTCTTGCCGCCTCGACGGACCGTCTACGTGGAGTGAAGGAAGACAGAGCTTCAGTCACTTCATGCTCCAGGGCATGAGGCTGATCAAGAACAATGAAGCTCACCTGTGCCGCCGCCGGGGTCCTGCGGGCCTTGACGTACCGGACCTGTAAGCAAGAACTCAAGAACATAAGAGCATGTCTATGAACTCACCTTGGGTTTTACCCGCCCGTCTCCGTGACCGAGTCGCCCTGCGCCTTTGCCGTCCGAGCGATCCCTTCGGCCTCACATGCTGGAGAAGGAAAGTGGACAGGAAGCTCAGTCGCCGATTCTGACGGAGGATGAAATGGTGGGGAAGAGATTCAACGATGCTCACCTCGCCATGTCGCCGACCTGATCTTGCCGGCCGTATAGCTTGTCTTGCCGTCGAGATGCTTCAGTCCTGTCCCTGCAGAATGGAAAGAGGAAAGGAAAGTCAACAGGAGATTCTGTAAGGGGGAAAAGAGAAGAAGGAAAGGAAGGTCAGCAGGTCAGCGCGAACATATGTTGGCCCTTCAGAATCTGTAAGGAAGAGAAAGGAACGTCAGCAGAATCATTCCGGACTCACCTTGGTACGTCAATATCTGGAAAAGAAAGGAAGAGAGAGTCAGCAAGTCAGCCCGAACTTACCTTTCTCCGTCAGGCCCTACAAGACATAAAAGAATAGAAAGGAAAAGAACGTCAGCATATCAGCCTTAACGCGCCATGGGCCTTCAGATCATGTCAGAGATGAAAGAAGAGCGCGTCAGCAGAATCACCCCCAAGCTAACGTAATCCTGTCAGGCCACTGTGTGCAAGAAAGGAAGAGATAGTCAGCAAGTCAGCGCTGACTTACCTTTCTTCGGGGCCGACCTGCTTGGTCCAGCTTGAATCATTGCGGGAGAACGACTTGCCATAGCAGCGCTGCGTACGAATGGAGGCAAGGAAGTATCAGTTGGTTGATGCTCCGGGAAGATGTGAGAAGGAGAAGGAATATGAAGCTTTCGATCTTTCTCACCTTGACCTTCACTGGGAGGTCGCCGGCCGTCGTCTTCTCCGCCTCAACGGATCTTTGAAAAGGAAGAAAGAGTTCAGTCCCTTGACGCTCCAGGGCATGAAACTGATCAAGGCCAATCCAGCTCACCTGTGCCTTTCTCTTGTGCTGCGGGTCTTGAGCCACTGGAACTGTACAGAGAAAGCAAAGAATGTAAGTACATGCCTGCGAACTCACCTAATCCGCTTCCCGTCTTGGCGTCTTCTCGACCGACTCGTCCTTCGTCTTGCTGCCCTGTTTGTAAGAGTAAACGACGGTAGCAGAATGTCAGTTCCTAGAAATGTGAATGAGATCAGTCTGATGAGACCCACCGCACCGTCGCCGTGGGTGTCTTCGACCGTCGCCGTGCCGCTCCGGTCAAGGGGGAGGTGAGCCTTGACGCCCCTTGACATCATGTTCCGTTCTTGAAGTACTCCGAGTCGTCCTGTGTCCTGCGTCTTCCCGTCCGAGTCGATGTCAGCCCTGCTCCTACAGAATGGAAGAGGAGAAGAAAGAAAGGTCAGCAGGTCAGCGCGAAAGTTCCTTGGCCCTGCAAATCTGTAAAAAGGAGTAGAGAACGTCAGCAGAAAATCCCAAACTGACCCGGGTACGTCAGGCTCTGTGAGAAGGAGACGAAGAGAAAGTCAGCAGGTCAGCTCTAATTTACCACGTTCCGTCAGGTCCTACAACGGGGAAAGACGAGAAGGGAAAAGAAAGTCAGCATGTCAGCCCTAAGCTATCTTGACGCTTCAGATCCTGTAAGAGATAAAGGAAAAGAACGTCAGCATGTCAGCCCCCATTTATCATGACGCTGCAGATCCTGTAAGACATACGATAAAGGAAAAGAAAGTCAGCAGAAGCACCACGAACCCCACTTGTCCCGTCAGGCCCTTGTGAGAAAGAGAAAGTCAGCAGTAGACTAGCGCAAACCCACATTGTCGGCCCTGTAATCAAGAAATAAGAAGAGAGTCAGTGCAACCAACCGATTATCAAACTCACTTTGGATCGTCAGGCTCTGTAAGACAGAGAAGAAAAGGAAGTCAGTATGTGGTAGCGTCCGAACTCACCCTTGACTCGTCACCGTCCGTCTCTCCGGTCCCGAATCGTCGCCTTGGACCTTAGAGCACCAGCCTGAAATAAAGTAATGATGTAAAGAGTCAGCTATGTGATGCCCATAGAATTGAGAATGGATGACGATCGATGGGACTTACCGCAAGCTGTCCCTGTGGGTGGCGGACCTTGATCACACCGCACCGATCCTGTATGAGAAAAGAAAGACCATGTCAGTTACTCAGCTTATGTCCGATACTACTCACCTTGACTCTATCTTCGCACCGACGCCGTCCAACCGCCCTCCTGTCCTAATGGCTGGCTTGGTGAGAATCAAGGAAGGACAGTATCAGTCGGATCATGCACCGGGAGGATGTGGCGATGAAGCAGTGTCTGAAGTTCGATCATGCTCACATTGGCCTTCACCGTGAGGTCGCCGGCCGTCGTCTTGCCGCCTCGACGGACCGTCTAGATGGGAGTGGAAGGAGGACAGAGCTTCAGTTACTTGACGCCCCAGGGCATGAGACTGATCAAAGTCAATGTAACTCACCTGCACCGACCCCGTTATCCTGCGGGTCTTGAATCACCGGTGCAAGGAGGAGTCAAGAGAACGTCAGAACATGAATATGAACTCACCTTAGGTCTTACCCGCCCGTGTCCTTGACCGAGTCGTCCTGCGCCTTTCCGTCCGAGTAGTCCGTTCGGCCTCACATGCTGGAGAAGGGAAAGTGGACAGGAAGCTCAGTCGCCGATTCTGATGGAGGATGAAATGGTGGGGGAAGAGATTCAACGATGCTCACCTCGCCATGTCGCCGGCCTGATCTTGCCGGCCGTATAGCTTGTCTTACCGTTCGAGCTGCTGTTAGTCCTGTCCCTGCTGAAGGGAGAGAGGAAAGGAAGGTTAGCAGGAGATCCTGTAAGGGGAAAAGAGGAGAAGGAAAGGAAGGTCAGCAGGTCAGTGCGAGCATACGTTATCCCTTCAGAATCTGTAAGAAAGAGAAGAGAAAGTTAGCAGAATCATCCCGAACTCACCTTGATACGTCAATCTCTGTCTCTGAAAAGAAAGAAAGAGAGAGTCGGCAAGTCAGCCCGAACTCACCTTGTTCCGTCAGGACCTATAAAGAGAGAAAGAAGAAAGATGAAAAGAACGTCAGTATGTCCGCCTGAGCCCACCATGGGCCTTCAGATCCTGTCAGAGATGAAAGAAGAAAGCGTCAGCAGAATCACCCCCAAGCTAATATTATCCTGTCAGGCCACTGTGTGAAAGAAAGGAAGAGATAGTCAGCAAGTCAGCGCGAACTTACCTTGTATCTTCAGGCCCTGCAAGAAAGAAGTAAAGGTAAAGTCAGTAGCATCAAGCCGAACTCACCTGGCCCCTGTAAGAAAGACAAGAAGAGAGAGTCAGTAGATATAGAAGCATCCAAACTCACCTTGGCTCCTCAGGATCCTCGTATTGACGCATTGGCTGAAGGCTGGAAGGGAGTGTAGAGAAGAGGTGGTCAGTTGCCTGATGCTCCAGGACAGGAGATAGAAGCCAGCTACACTGAGCCTCACCTGCGTCCCCGCCGTGGTCTTGCGGACCTTGCATGGTAGCACCCGCCCTGTAAGGGAAGAAGACGGAGATAATGTCAATAGAATCGAACTCACCTCTGGCTATTAAATGTCCGTCTTGTCGCTCCCGAGCCGTACGAGCCGTAGTCCTGACGCACCGGCTGTGAGAAAGTGAGGATGCAAAGAATCAGCTGTCTGATGTTTATGCAAGTGAACGGAAGACGTTGACGAAGACTCACCTGAAGCCGTCTCCGTAGCGAGCGGACCTTTGTCCCGCCGCTCCGATCCTGCAGGAGAGAGGAGAGATCAGGTCGGTTCATCTGATACAACTCACCTTCTTATCAACGCCGTGCCTCCTCCTCTTCCCGCACCAGCTGGGTACGAAAGGAGGCAAGAACATGTCAGTTGAATCAATGCTCCGGAAAGATGTGGAAAGGAGAAGAGATGGGCTTCGATGGTGCTCACCTTGACGTCCCCGATATATTGACGGACCACCTTGCCGCCTCGATGCACCGTCTGTGTAGGATTGGAAAGATGAGAGAAGTCCAGTTACTTGAGATCCAGGACATGAGACTGAACAAGGCCAAGGCCAGCTCACCTGCGCCGTTCCTGTTATGTCGCAGGTCTTGCATCACTAGACATGTAAAACTAAAAGAACGTTAGTACATGCCTGCGAACTCACCTGCCCCGCAATCCGTCTACTCGACCGAGTCGTCCCTTCGTCTTGCTGCCTGTTTGTCACAGAAACGGCAGTAGGAGAATGTCAGTTCCTTGAAATGTGAATGAGATCAGTCTGATGAGACCCACCTGCACCGTCGATGTGGGTGTCTTAGACCGTCGTCGTGCCGCTCCGGTCAAGGGGGAGAGAGCCTTGACGCCCCTTGCCGTCATCGTCCGTTTTGGCGGAGTCCGAGTCGTCCTGTGTCCTGCGTCTTGCCGTCCGAGTCGCTCTCAGCCTGTCCCTACAGAATGAAAGAGGAGATGGCAGGAAGGTCAGCAGGTCAGCGCGAACGTTCCTTGGCCCCGCAGAATCTGTAAGAAAGAGAATGAGAAGAGAACGTCAACAGAAGCATCGCGAACTTACCTAGGTACGTCAGCGTCTGTGAGAATGAGAGGAAGAGAAAGTCAGCAGGTCAGCTCGAATTCACCAGGTTCAGTCAGGTCCTAGAACAGAGAAAGAAGGGAAAGTAAAAGAACGTTAGCATGTCAGCCCTAAGCTATCGTAACGCTTCAGATCCTGTAAGAGATAAAGGAAAAGAAAGTCGGCATGTCAGCCCCAAGTCATCGTCAGCTTCGGATCCTGTAAGAGATAAAGGAAAATAAAGTCAGCAGAAGCACCACGCTCTCACCTTGTCCCGTCAGGCCCCTGTGAAAAAGAGAACGTCAGCATATTAGCGCAAACCTACCTTGTCCCGCCAGACCCTGTAATCAAGAGAATAAGAGAGGGTCAGTACAATCAACCGATTACCGAACTCACCTTGGATCGTCAGCATCTGCAATAAAGAAAAGAAAAGGGAGTCAGTATGTGGTAGCGTCTGGACTCACCCTTGACTCGTCACCGTCCGTCTTTCCGTTCCCGCATCGCCGCGACCTTGGAGCACCAGCCTGGAATAATGTGATGATGCAAAGAGTCAGCTGTGTGATGCTCATGGAATTGAGAATGGAAGATGTTCGACAGGACTCACCCCCCGTCGTCTCTGTGGGTGGCGGACTTTGGTCCCGCCGCTCCGATCCTGTAAGAGAAAGAAGAACCATGTCAGCTTATGTCCGATACTACTCACCTTGACCTTCTCCTCGCACCGACGCCGTCGATCCGCCTTCTTGTCCTAACGGCTGGGTGGTTCAAAATCGAGGCAAGAAGGAGTATCAGTCAGATGATGCCTTGGGAAGAGATGACGCTGAGAAAGTGTCTGAATTTCGATGATGCTCACCTTGGTCTCCTCTGTGAAGTCGCTAGCCGTCGTCTTGCCGCACCGAATGGGGGAGATAGCGTCGCTCCCCAAGCCGTCTCCGTCCTCGTCTTGCCGTGTCGAAGTAACAGCTGTTTGCGAAGGCAAGCGAGAAAGGTTCAGCTGCTTGATGTTTCAGAGCATGAGACGGAGCAAGGACGATGAAGCTCACCTAGGCCGTCTTATTCGTCCTGCGTGTCTTGAGGCACCGTACCTGTCCGAAAGAAAGCAGAAGGATGTAAGCTCGTGCGCATGTACTTACCTTGCGGTACCATCCGTCCTGTCTTGTCGATACCAAGTCGTTCTCCGTGTTGTCGCACTGCAACAGAACCGAACGTAAGGAAGGTTCAGACCAAACGTTGTCGAGAATAGCGTCAGATAAGACTGGGTTGGTGGCACTCACTCGTATATCGCCGCAGTGTCGCCGTCCGTTGTCTTGCTGCTTCTTGCCGTACCGAATCGTCCTTCACTTCGTCGCCGGAGACGTCGTCCCAACTGACCGCATGTACTGGAGCAGGAAGAGTGGAAAGAATCCTCAGCTGTCGGTGCTCAGGAAAGTAAGAGTGGCGAAAGAGAGACCAAGATGCTCACCTTGCCGACCTAATCGTTGCCACCGTCTTGCTGTACCTATCTTGCTGCTCGTCGGCTAGAGAAATGAATCGAATGAAGAGATGGAGCCGTGAGAGATCGTTGGAGGAATTTGTTCGAGGCATGGATGCGAAGGAACGAAAATGAGGGGAGGATTGAAGCAGCAGGAAGGAGAATGGCTCACCGGAAACGGAGAGGAGAAGAAAGTTTGAACGAGGTGTTGAGGATCAAGGTCATGATTGATGAAGGCATGAGTTTGAGCCGGGACAAGGAAGGACGGTCAGTGTAGAGAAGCAAGCGCGAGAGACGTACAAGAATCGCGGATGTATGCGTGAAGGACAGAGCAGGCGAGAAGGGCAGAGTCCAGCATGAACGGTTATGAGAAGAGGAGAGAGAGAGGATCAAAAGGTGCTCGGTCAGCATCCAGTGTTCCAAGGGGAAGGTGAAGTATCGTAGTGATGGTCTGATGATACTCACCCTTCGAAGTCGGTGAAGGGAGCGAATCTCTGAGAGCAGAAGAGAGGAGTGGTGGTGGAAGGGAAGAAGGAAAAAAGGGGGGAGCTCGGAAGATCTCTTCTCTCACACCTCGCACAGTCTATATCTTGATCGACACCCTCTTGGCCTTTCACCAAGAAGATCCGGAGCGGCACACTGCTAAAGTGCCGACTTGCTGAGTCCGGCGTCAGCTGACGCCGCCTTGAATACACCGCGCGTCCCATTCTAGTGGTGCCTATATTGATATATGGGCATATGACCTCGTCCATCTCTCTCCAGTTGTACCCTTGCCCAGCGACCTAATAATGCCCGGCCCCAGCATTAGAACCTAATCAGCATAAGATCACAGAGGGATGGAGGGTCAACGACGGCCATGATGAGCAGCTGCCTGTGCATCCTCCTATGTCTTCTCAAGGTTGGGATTGGGCCGTGCGCAGCTGGAAGTCTGAAGGGCTGAGCTATATAGAGAGGGTTGGAGAAGTTGTAAGTAGAAACCTCGGCACGGCCTCTATGCACTCGCAGAGAGTGTAATCTGCATTGCGGCTCGGCCCAGTTGTATCTCTAGCCGCGTATTTTGGTCCGTACGGTGCCTGCTGCTAGGTGCCAGCTGAGGCTTGAGGCAATGTCTCTGTTGCAACGGGGATGGCAACAAGATAGAAAATTTAGCCGTCAGAACCCAAGAGGGAAAAGAGATGTGAGCACAAGAAGCGACCGCGCAGGACCAGCTCTAGATCATCATCACTCCAAAACGCCCCGTCCAAGAGAGCGAGCAGGACGTTTCTTCAATGGGAAGGGCAGGAAAGGGCAGTCGTGCTCAGTAGAGGGCAGGCAGGTGTAAGTAGGTAGAAGAAATGCTCAAAAAGACACGCCTCAATGCGCCTTGCGGATCTGTGGTGCGAACTGCCCAAGGAGTAATTGAAGGAGACGGCACTGTAAGAAATCCACTGCGTGGTAGAGGCGACGAAGCCTACCAGATCCCTCAATCTTTGCTTTTGCCTCCCTCTTGTTGGTTGCAAAAGACGTCTCACTCTGGAATGCTGGAATGAATGCACACAACCATGGCGTGGCTTGCTGTGTCGGGTCGACAGCGTACATACTCACACCTGGATGAATGCTGGAAAGAGGGGATTGCTTCAGTCCATCAACCTCGACCTCGTCCGTCGCTGGTCCTGAGCATCTCGTCGTCCCCGCGCTCTTCCAGCCATCGCTCCTGGCCGATCTGCCCAATGTGAGTCTACAGCATACATACATAGTGAATTCATTCATAGCTGACAACGAGGTTAACTTCGCAGCATGACACCATCTCCACCCTCCTGGCCAAGCATATCCCACCTCACATCCGACCCGCCCGCGATACAAGTGGGACCTTCCCTCCCGATGAATCACCTCACAACCCCGATCTCGCCCTGGCCATGCGAACGAATGCATGGAGACGCATCGCCGTATACGCACGCGACCGAATCATCAGTGCCGGCGCGCCTACCTCCGCTTCACCAGAGACGTACGCCGACATCGAGCCAGCCGGACCCAATGACGTGTCCACTGTCCTGATGGTGGACTGTCCGCTTACAGGCTCTCCTCCGCCTTCGATCTTATTCTCGGTTCCAGCTCGAGCTCGAGTCGCAGTCGCTATGGGTCATCCCGAAACGGACGACATTCCCTCAGAACTCTGCGCATCCTCCTTATCTTCAAACGCACACGGAAGACAAACAGCAGCCATAGATTCCTTCTACAGTCCGATCTTACGCTTTCGCGCTCGATCGCTCTGGACTTCTGCTCCTCCCACTCATTCGCATACATCCGCGCAACCGACGACCCCATGCATGCATCCATCCTCGAGCCGTACGAGCCCATCTCGGTCTCTCAACCCCGCTGAGAATTGGACCTGCCCGCACTGGTTCTCTTCAAGTCGGACTGTGCTTCAGCCCGGATCTGGTCGAGAGGTACGAAGCAAAGATCGAGTACCGCCAAGTCAGAGAGTGGCTCGACTCCCACCACAGCTGGACCTCCACCTCTGACTCGACCTCAAGCTCCACCTCAACCCCTCCCAAAGCGTCGAAGCCAAAGCCAAGAAGGCCAAAGCTCCATCTTCTTCCGAAGCTGTCAACCCAGGACGACGTCCCCGAGGGAGGCACCATCGAATGGCGCGCACAGAACGTCGACGAAGGCCGACGCGCCGCAGCAGACAGGCTCATGAAGAAGGCAAAGGACGCAGCCGCCAAGCTCGCCGAAGACTCCAACAACATCGCTTCCGACGCTGCATCCTCCGCATCAGGTGCAGCAGCCAAGGTAGCTTCCAAGGTCGCGTCTGCTACCAGCAATGTCGTCTCGGCTGCCACGGACGCCGCTTCCTCCGCAGCTGAGGCTGCCACGAAGGTCTCGTCCAAGGTCGCGTCCGCTTCTGGCAACGTCGCCTCCGCTGTGAGCGATGCTGCCTCCTCCGCATCCGACGCAGCTACTAAGGCATCTTCCAAGAGCTCTTCTGCTGCTACGGAAGCCGCCTCTTCCGCATCCACCAAGGTCGCCTCCTCCGCAGCTTCAGCCGCAACAGACGCCTCCACCGCAGCAGAACTCATCGCGTCCAAAGTAGCAGCCAAAGTATTCGAGACCGTCGAACAAGTGAGCGACACCCTCAACAACGCCGCGCAGAAGGTCGTCGACGCAGCCAGCGCAGCCACAGATACCGTCAAGGGCAGCACGGGCAAGAAGAAGGATGACATCCCCTTCGACAGCGTAGAGGACGTCATCATGTCCTCAAACGCAGACCACCTCCTCGACTCCCTCGCATCCTATCTGGGCGAAGTCACACCTGGAGGAGCAGAAGCGTGGAAGAAAGAATTCGGAGCACAAGTCGAACAAGCGCGTCAAGCAGCCCGGGACGCTATCCTCAACGCGCCCAACAAGGAAGCCGCACAGCAGATCACACTGGGAGCTGAGAAGTGGTTGTTGGAAGCCGTCAAGTTTGATGAGGAGAAGTTGGACAGGGGCGAGGATTCGACCGTCGACGAGTTCGAGGGACAGTTCAAGCTTTCCATCGAGCAGAAGAAGAAGTTGAACGAGATGGGAAAGACGCTCAGGAAGAGGATCGCCTCGAGGGAGGCGGCGCTGAAGAAGAAGGAAAAGGCGGAGAAGAAGAAGGAGAAGACGCATGATGAGTTGTGATTTCTTCGGACTTCTCTCTTTCCACTCTCTGTCTTCCAAAAAAGGACCCCTGTCAAGGACTCACCATTTGCTTGCTCCAATCTGCTGAACATCAGTAATATCAAAACATCTTTTTGCATTCACCGATTATCTTCGTCAGGCGTCAGACTCAGGCATCTGTGTGGTGAGTGAATGGTGTGTGAATGGAGCGCAGGGGAAGGGGGATGTGCATTGAGGAAGGGAGGCGTAGGGGGGGTGGGGAATGAATATTAAGTGATTGGGGACAACAAGAGGAGTCGCAAGGCGAGCGAGGTCGAATCAATGCGTTGCAGGGTGGAAGGGACAGGGGTGAGGAGGATGCAGAGTGCAGAGTCTCTTGAGGACCGAAGAGGAGAGAGATCCGTGATGCGCAAGAGCGGGATCGAGCAGCGAGCAGGGACAAGAGGTGGGTTTGCATGAACGTGTTGAACAGCCAGATGGGTTCACGGGTAGCTCTTGAGGAACGACAACCCGTTTCCAGATGGCGTACCAAGGTCGAAGTACTGGGCGGAGGAAAGCTGATGGGTACCACAGCAGATGATACTCAGATGAAGCCCCGATCGCCGGGGAAAGAGAGGAAGACCCGGTGAAGATTGACCGTGAGCGAGATGTCGCCTAGCAAAGGATGATGGGTGATGTAACTTACTCTTTCTCCTCCTTAGGGCCCCGCAATCCTGGACGACGGAAGAGACTGATCGCGCTGATGGGTACCATGCCAAATGGGACTCAGATGAAGCATCGACCGATACGGGAAAGGAAAACAGCGAAAGCAGATTCGTTGTCGGTCGAAGGAACGTTCTGGTAAGCACGAAGAACGTTGTAAAGAAACTCACTTTCTTCTCCGCACATAAGCAGGCTCAGTTCGAGACTACGAAGAGGTGAATGTCCCAGGATGAAGGTATCAAGCATCAAGTGCGGAAAAGAAAGAAAGACGGAACAAGCATTGATCGTGAGCCAAGGTGTCTCCTAGCAAAGGATGATGGGGCACAATGTAACTCACTCTTTTTCCTCCGTAGGTCCCCGCCATCTGAACCGCACAAGAGGCGGATCGCGTACTCTCCAATCGTGTATATCTCAGATGGAGCTTCAATACGGGGAGGGATTGGAAGGACGCTGTTTCCCACCAGCTCAGTAAGGTCAAGGCCAGAATACATCAGATCGTTGATGTTCCAGAACGAGAAAGGTCTACACTCGAAACACTCACCTCAGGTATCCCTTCGAGCTTCCTGACCGTCGCCTTGCCACACCGAACGGGGAAAGGAGCCTTGGAGCTAGGCTCTGGCCATCACCGTCCGGATCGCATTGCGCTGCCCCGAGCAGATTTCCTTCTGGCCTTGAGGTAGCGGCTGTCGAAGGGTAGCAGGAAGACAAAGTCAGTTGCTGTACGCTCAGAGGGCATGTGAGATCAAGCACTGCCTGACGCTACTCACTTCAGCCGTCTCCGAAGCACCGCAGACCGTGATCTTGCCGCCCCGACCGAGGGGAGTGAGTCTTGAGCTCCCGGTCGCCACCGACCGTTCTTACTGTCCGGGTCGTCCTGAGCCCCGAAGTACCACCCTATGAGAGAGACTAAAAGAGTCAGTAATGAAAATGCATTGAACTCACCTCGTCTGTAGTATAGTTGTGGTCACGCTCGACCTTATGGTGTTGACTGTGGAAAGATAGGAGGAAGAGAGAGTCAGTCGGTTGCTGCTCAGAATTTGTGACGATGAGCAAGGATAGCTTCATGATGCTTACGCTTGCCAATTCCCCGTCGCAGTCTTCTTGAATTCTGGACCTGGACTGAAGGAGCACCGAGCTCTCCACAGACGTCGCCGAACCACCTTCACCCAGGCTGGGTGAGGCCCCGTGAAGTTGTCCGTCTCGCGGCCTGATGCTCATAGAATTGGGAAGGGAAGATGATCGATGGACTCACCGCAAGCTGTCTCTGTGGGTGGTGGACCTTGGTCCCACCGCTCTGATCCTGCAGGAGAAAGAAAGACCATGTCAGTTACTCAGTTAATGTCCAATACTACTCACCTTCGTCTTAATGTCGTCCTCCTCCTCTTCCCGTACCAGCTGAATACGAATGGAGGCAAGAACATATCAGTTGGATTGATGCTCCGGAAAGATGTGGAAAGGAGAAGAGATAGGCTCTGATGGTGCTCACCTTAGCCTTCATCGTGAAGTCGCTAGCCGTCGTCTCGCCACCTCGACGTAGTAACTGTTTGAGAACGCAAGTGAGGGAAGTTCAGTCACTTGGTCTTCCAGAGCATGAGACTGATCAAGGTCAATGCAACTCACCTCCGCCGTCCCCGTTGTTCTGCGGATCTTGATGCACCGGACCTGTAAGGAAGAACTAAGAGAACATGAGAGCATGCATATGAACTCACCCTGCGTCTCACCCGCCCGCTTCCGCGAACGAGTCGCCCTGCGTCTGGCCATCCGAGTGGCCCCTTCGGCCTCACATACTGGAGAAGGGAAAGCGGACAGGAAGCTCAATCGCCGGTCCTGAGGAAAGATGGAGCGTTGGAAAAGAGATTCAATGATGCTCACCTCGCCATGTCGCCTATCTGATCTTGCCTTCCGTGTAGCTTGTCTTGCCGGTCGAGCTCCTTTCAGTCCTGTCCCTGCTGAATGGAAGAAGAGGAAATGAAGGTTAGCAGGAGATCCTGTAAGGGGGAAAAGAGAAGAAGGAAATGAAGGTTAGCAGGTCAGCGCGAACATATGTTGGCCCTTCAGAATCTGTAAGGAAGAGAAAGGAACGTCAGCAGATTCCTCCCAAACTCACCTTAGTACGCCAATCTCTGGAAAGAAAGAAAGAGAGAGTCAGCAAGTCAGCCCGAACTCACCTTGTTCCGTCAGGCCCTATAAAGAGAGAAAGAAGAGAGATGAAAAGAACGTCAGTATGTCCGCCTGAGCCCACCATGGGCCTTCAGAGCCTGTCAGAGATGAAAAAAAGAAAAGTCAGCAGAATCACCCCCAAGCTAATGTTATCCTGTAAGGCCACTGTGAGAAAGAAAGGAAGAGAGAGTCAGCAAGTCATCGCGGGCTCACCTTGTATCTTCAGGCCCTGCAAGAAAGAAGTAAAGGTAAAGTCAGTAGCATCAAGCCGAACTCACCTGGCCCCTGTAAGAGAGACAAGAAGAGAGAGTCAGCAGATGTAAAAGCATCCGAACTCACCTTGGCTCCTAAGGATCCTCGTATTGACGCATTGCTGAAGGCTGGAAGGCAGTGTAGAGAAGAGGTGGTCAGTTGCCTGACGCTCCAGGACAGAAGACGTGTCAGGAAGCAAGCTGAAGTGATGAGTGAGCCTCACCTGCGTCCCCGCCGTGCTGGTGTGGACCTTGCACGGTAGCCCTGGCTCTGTAAGGAAAGAAAAAAAAAAGATAATGTCAGTAGAATCGAACTCACCTTGGCTATTCTATGTCTGTCTTGTCGCTCCCGAGCCGTAGTATTGACGCACCGGCTGTGAGAAATCGAGGATACAGAGAGTCAGCTGTGTGATGCTCATGCAAGTGACGATGGAGGATGTTGACAAAAACTCACCCAGAGCCGTCTCCGTAGCGAGCGGACCTTGGTCCCGCCGCACCGATCGTGCAGTAGAGAAAAAGAGCTAAGGTCAGTCGATCCAATACTACTCACCTTCGTATGGACGCATTCAGTCCTCCTCCTCTTCCCGCACCAGCTGGGTAAGGATGAAGGTAAGAACATGTCAGTTGGAGTAACGCTCCGGGAAGATATGGAAAGGAGACTGTCCGTCCGGCACTTGCAGAATCCGGCGTTGCGGCCAATCTCGGACCAAGTGTCCAATGCAAAGTTGACGCTCTCGGCGCAGTTAAAGCCGAGATTGTAGCCAGAGTGATAGCCGTATGGGTTCGTAATCGCAAGCTCGCCGGCGTGCTGGACAAGCTTGAGAGTCGTCAAGGAGTTGTCTAACTCCCGGCAGACATCGATCGTGCAGTCGGTCGGCTTCGGTACTGTCTTGCCAGAAGAAGTACCCGCACCTTGGTGGCCGCCGTCATCTTCATTGTCGTCGAGTTTCGTCGCCTCTTTCAACCAGGAGTCAGAGGCGTCCCATTCAGCAGTGGTGTTCCGATCAGGCATTGAGACCTTCTTCGGCTTGGAGGGGCGGACCGATTCCAATCGGGGCATGCTTGAGTCGGCTTCAGTTGAAGTGTCGGCAGAAGTGGAAACTTCAGTCTTGGATTCGGAACTAGTCGCAGGAGGACTGCCGACATGGTGATCGGATCGATCTGATCCATCGTTGGCGTGACTCGTCGGAGGCGTCAAAGCATGGTGAGGGTGTGAGGCTCCACCGTGATCACCCTTGCCTACGGAACTATGATCCGAACGGGGAGGGGAAGGCACAGTGGGAGTGGACGCAGCCGCCCGCGGCTGCTTGCCAAAGTGAGGCTTGTCGTCCGCCCTGGTAGTGGTGTCCTCGTTACTTTGGGTCCTAAAACGGGGGAAGAAGGGAAAGGAAAAGAATGTTAGCATGTCATCCCTGAGCTATCGTGACGCTAGATCCTGTAGACTGTAAGAGATAAAGGAAAAAGAAGTCAGCATATCAGCCCTGAGTTACCATGATGCTGCAGATCCTGTGAGAGACAAAGGAAAAGAAATTCAGCAGAAGCACCGCGATCTCACCTTGTTCCGTCAGGCCCCTGTGATGAAGAGAAAGTCAGCAGTAGACTAGCGCAAACCTACCTTGTCCCGCCAGACCCTTTAATCAAGAGAATAAGAGAGGGTCAGTACAATCAACCGATTACCGAACTCACCTTGGATCGTCAGCATCTGCAATAAAGAAAAGAAAAGGGAGTCAGTATGTGGTAGCGTCTGGACTCACCCTGGACTCGTCACCGTCCGTCTTTCCGTTCCCGCATGGCCGCCTTGGACCCTGGAGCACCAGCCTGGAATAATGTGATGATGCAAAGAGTCAGCTGTGTGATGCTCATGGAATTGAGAATGGAAGATGTTCGACAGGACTCACCCCCAGTCGTCTCTGTGGATTGCGGACATTGGTTCCGCCGCTCCGATCCTATAAGAGAAAGAAGAATCATGTCAGCTTATGTCCGATACTACTCACCTTGAGCTTATCCTCGCACCGATGCCGTCCATCCGCCCTCTTGTCCTAAAGGCTGGGTGGGTGAGAATCGAGGCGAGAAGGAGTATCAGTCAGATGATGCCTTGAGAGGATGTGACGATGAGAAAGTGTCTGAAAGACGATGGTGCTCACCTTGGTCTCCTGAAGCCGCTAGCCGTCGACTTGCTGTACTGACTGGGGGAGATAGCGACGCTCCCCACAGCCGTCTCCGTCCTCGTCTCGCCGTGTCGAAGTAAAATCTGTTTGCGAAGGCAAGTGAGGGAAGTTCAGCTGCTTGATGCTTGATGTTCCAGAGCATGCGACGGAGCAAGAACGATGACGCTCACCTAGGCCGTCTCATATGTCCTGCGTGTCTTGAGGCACCGTACCTGTGCGAATGAAAGCGAGAGAACGTAAGCTCGTACACCTAGACTCACCCTGCGCTACCCCGTCCCGTCCTCTCGAATCCAAGTCGTCGTTCGTGTTGTCGTACTGGCTGGGATAGAAACGAACGTAAGGAAGGTTCAGACCAAACGGTGCTCGAGAATGGTGTCAGATAAGACTGGTCTTCTGGTACTCACTCGTTTGTCGCCGCTGTGTCGCCGTCCGACGTCTTGCTGCTCCTTGCCGTACCGGATCGTCCTTCACTTCATCGTCGGAGTCGTCCACACTGACCGAATGTACTGGAGCAGGAAGAGTTGAAGAATTCCCAGCCGTCGGTGCTCAGGAAAGTAGGAGTGGTGGAAGGAGACCAAGATGCTCACCTCGTCTTACCAACTGCGTCGTTGCCACCGTCTTGCCGGACCTATCTTGCTGCGTGTCGGCTAAGGAAACGAACCGAACGAAGAGATGCGGCAGATGAGGAGATTGAGAGATGCGCCAGAGAGGAGAATGATTGAAGGTCGCATCAGTGAGGTCAGGGTCGAAGAAGGTTCGAAGAGAATGTGGTGATGATGAATGGGTCAGTTAGAGACAGAGATCGGGAGTGGCGGAGATACGAGAATCAAAGAGGGTAAAATAAAAGGGAGTGAGAGATCGTAGGAGTAATGCGATCGAGGCAGGGATGAGACGGAAATGATGAAGACGAGGGAAGGATTGAAGCAGGTAGGAAGGAGAAGGACTCACCGGAAACGGAAAGGAGAAGAAATCGAACGAGGTGTTGAGAAGAAAGGCCATGATTGAGGAGGGCATGAAACTGAGACGGGACAAGGAATGACGGTCAGTGGATAGAAGCAAGCATGAGGACGTACAAGAATCGCGGATGTATGCGTAAGATAACAGAGCAGGAAAGAAGGAGCAAGGCAGAAAGACCGAATCCAGGACGAACGGTGATGCGAAGAGGAGAGAGAGAGGATCGAAAGAGTGCTCGGTCAGCATCCAGTGTTCAAAGGAAGGTGAAGTATCGTAGTGATGGTCTGATGATACTCACCCTTCGAAGTCGGTGAAGGGAGCGAGTCTCTGGGAGGAGAGGGAAGGAGAGGAGATGGTGGTGGAAGGGAAGAAGAAGAAAAAAAGGGGGGATTTCGGAAGATCTCTTCTCTCGCACCTCGCCCGGTCTATATCCTGGTCGACACCCTCTTGGCCTTTCACCAAGAAGATCCGGAGCGGCACACTGCTAAAGTGCCAACTTGCTGAGCCCGACGTCAGCTGACGCCGTCCCTAATACACCGCGCGTCCCATTCTATGTGGTGCCTATCTTGATATATAGGCATACAGCCTCGCCCATCTCCTTCCAGTTGTATCCTTGCCCAACGACCTAATAATGCCCGGCCCCAGCATTAGAACCTAATCAGCATAAGATCACAGAGGGATGGAGGGTCAACGACGGCCATAATAAGCAGCTGCCTGTGCATCCACCTAGATCTTGTCAAGGTTGGGCTTGGGCCGTGCGCAGCTGGAAGTCTGAAGGGCTGAGCTATATAGAGAGGGTTGGAGAAGTTGTAAGTAGAAACCTCGGCACGGCCTCTATGCACTTGCAAAGAGTGTAATCTGCATTGCGGCTCGGCCCAGTTGTATCTCTAGCCGCGTATGTTGGTCCGTACGGTGCCTGCTGCCAAGTACCAGTTGAGGCTTGAGTCTATGTCTCTGTTGCAACGGGGATGGCAACAAGATAGAAAATTCAGCCGTCAGGACCCAAGAAAAGGGAAAAGAGATGTGAGCATCAGACGCAACCGCGCAGGACCAGCTCTAGATCATCATGACTCCAAGACGCCCCGTCCAAGAGCGAGCAGGCGTTTCCGCAATGGGAAGGGCAGGAAGGAGAAGTCGATCTCAGTCGAAAGGACAGATGTCAGTGGATAAAGATGCTCAAACGTCCGCCTCAGTGCTGTCTTGCGGGTCTGCGGCGCGAACTGCCCAAGGATGGCTGACTGCAGACGAAACTGTAGGAAATCCACTGCGTGGTAGAGACGGCGAAGCCTACCAGATGACGACTCCCTCAATCTTTGCTCTTGCCTCCCTCTTGTTGGTTGTAGTCTGTAGAACGCGGCGACAACTAAGTGGACATGCACAACCACGAAGTTGGCTTGCTGTGTCGGGTCGACAACGTACATACTCACGCTGATGAATGAATGCTCGAAAGAAATGTTCCCTAGCAAGAAATCCCGCGGAATTGTCTGATTGGAGAGAAGAGGAGCGCACAAAAGAGCGAAAAAGGAAGATTGTATGTACATACTTTCATACGTGTCCCTCCAGCGTCTGCGCCCCGTCTTCGGTGACCTCGAGCATTTTGACAACGCATTCAATGTTCTCGCCCTCCTTGAACTCCTTGACAATCGTTTGTGCGATGCTGTCTTGGTTGTGAGTCGCCAGAGCGAGAATGGTTGGTCCCGCTCCTGAGAGACAGATGCCGAGGAGGCCGTCGTGAGATGAAGGGTAACAGAGGCGAGGATATGGGCTGCGTGTGTGAAATTGTAAGATAGTTAGCAAGGGTGAAAGCATCAAAGGCCGACGATGTCATCTTCGGGTTACGCACCGAGTCCAGGGATGAGATGCTTCCGGTATGGCTGGTGAACCTTGTCTTGCATTGCTTGGAAGATGAGGTTGACGTCTGGAGGCGAGCGCGCCAGAGCAGTTGTAAGGACGGCCAATCTTTGCAAGTTGAACACCTGCGCAGAAGACGAAAGGATTCCCATCTCAGTAAGGGGTCGCAATTGAGAAGCGCAGTAGTACCACAAATACTCACGAGATCGTGCAGGCTGTACTGCTTTGGGAGTGCATCGCGCGCCTTCGCAGTTGGTACCTCAAACTGCGGAATGATAGCAATGACCCTGATCTCCTTCGCCCACCCAAACCGAATGTAATGCCCAATACCCAACGGGGGCTGAGGTGGGTTCTTGCCCCACTCCTCTCCCGCATCATGAGGGTACTCTGGCAGCACCTCCGAGAGCGGCACGTCCTTCGCCTCCGTCTCCTCTGGGCTCAGCTCGAGCAGGTACGAACCAACGAACCCACCGATGAGGGCAGCGGTTACGTTGTCTGGGTGACGCTCGATCATAAGGGCGTGATCGAGTAGGCGGGACTTGGGGAGATCGAGCTTGCCTAGAGCGTTGCCTAGGAGAAGGCCAGCGACTACGGCTGCTCCTGACGATCCGAGACCTCGACCGAAGGGTACCTCGTTGTGGACCTGAATCGACACACCCTTGGGGAACTTGGAGACACCATTGCACCGAAGCACGTAGAGAGCTGTGCGGGTCGTGAGGTTCTTGTATGCGTCCAGGGGAGCGTCGCTGGCGCCTTCGCCGGTGTATGCGAGGGTCGGAGCGCCGTTCGATGCTGAAGGGTCAACAGTGACGTGGAGGGTGAGGTAGAGCGAGAGGGAGAGACCGACGACGTCAAAGCCGGGGCCGATGTTGGAGGAGGTGCATGGCACCTTGACTGTGAACTTGCTTGCCATCGTTGCTGCTGTGTTTCGGGGAGGAAGCTGGTTGTATGCGCTGCCGGCCAGAACTTCGGAAGGTCGTTTCTTGTTGCGGATCATCTCCAGGTGACTCATCTTGAACGCCGAAACGCCGTTCCCCATCGAAACACGTGGAATTTTCTGGACGCGTCGCGTCGCGTCGATGCTGGACGCGCTTCGTGGGGGGAGCGATGAGAAAGGAAGACCCATTCAAACACATACAGATTAGGATTTTGTGTCGGATCTCAAGCTGTGTCGGACATCACGTGTCCGACACAGCCAGACACAGTATGTGACCTCACAGACCACATATCGGGACCTTTCCTGTCATGATATGCCAGCATATTTTTTGACCTCAGACACGTCGATTTCTCCCAAAAATCGCTCAAATTTCTCAATTTTTCTCCCTGTGGGCCTCTGCGGAGGCCTTCCTGATAGTCTGAGCACGAAAGCTGGTCGAAATCAGAGAGAAATTGGCTGGTTATGGTGCTGGATGGGTTCCCAGACGTTGTATATAGCATTACAAAATTTTCTAAGCGCGCTCCGCGCGCCTCTACAAAAGCACATATTCGAGCTGTGTCGGACTTAAGCTGTGTCTGAGGGTGTCCGACACACCCTGTTGCGATACTAATATGGCCTACAGATTAGGATTTTGTGTCGGATCTCAAGCTGTGTCGGACATCACGTGTCCGACACAGCCAGACACAGTATGTGACCTCACAGACCACATATCGGGACCTTTCCTGTCATGATATGCCAGCATATTTTTTGACCTCAGACACGTCGATTTCTCCCAAAAATCGCTCAAATTTCTCAATTTTTCTCCCTGTGGGCCTCTGCGGAGGCCTTCCTGATAGTCTGAGCACGAAAGCTGGTCGAAATCAGAGAGAAATTGGCTGGTTATGGTGCTGGATGGGGTTCCCAGACGTTGTATATAGCATTACAAAATTTTCTAAGCGCGCTCCGCGCGCCTCTACAAAAGCACATATTCGAGCTGTGTCGGACTTAAGCTGTGTCTGAGGGTGTCCGACACACCCTGTTGCGATACTAATATGGCCTACAGATTAGGATTTTGTGTCGGATCTCAAGCTGTGTCGGACATCACGTGTCCGACACAGCCAGACACAGTATGTGACCTCACAGACCACATATCGGGACCTTTCCTGTCATGATATGCCAGCATATTTTTTGACCTCAGACACGTCGATTTCTCCCAAAAATCGCTCAAATTTCTCAATTTTTCTCCCTGTGGGCCTCTGCGGAGGCCTTCCTGATAGTCTGAGCACGAAAGCTGGTCGAAATCAGAGAGAAATTGGCTGGTTATGGTGCTGGATGGGGTTCCCAGACGTTGTATATAGCATTACAAAATTTTCTAAGCGCGCTCCGCGCGCCTCTACAAAAGCACATATTCGAGCTGTGTCGGACTTAAGCTGTGTCTGAGGGTGTCCGACACACCCTGTTGCGATACTAATATGGCCTACATATAGTCGCCTTCAAGGTCGGAATATTCTCTCCCTCTGTCTGCAATCATTCCCAACATGTTCGTCTGCATCGCCGCAGGACAGCTTCCCCTCTCCAACCCTCAACAGGTCGACGAGACTCACTTCGTCTTCACTCTAGACGCCGCAACAGCTAACACGATCGTCGTCGGTCTCTCAGGCGTCACACCCTTCCCTGATGGCTTCAGTGCGACGGTTCACTTACTCTGGTCCGGAGAAGGTCAAAGCTGGAAACTACTTGGATGGTGAGTCCACCTTCATCCCGCTGCATATCAGAGAGCCCATGACATGAACGTTTCTACTTTCTTCCTTTTTTTCCTTTGCAGCCTGAAGAACACAAAGCCATCAGCCTTCTTCCGACTTCGACAACCCGGCGCCCCTCAACAGGAACCACAGCCGACCCGCCAAAGGGAATACCAGGCCTCACAGCGACGATTGGAATCAGCATCGAGCCAGACGCACTCGTCGACCAGCAAATCGCTACTCTGCCCGCTCCCTCCTCATCCACAGCGAATCCTGGAACCGCGAACAATGCGCAACCGGGTGAGACTGGCGCACTGGTGCCATTCGGATCTACACCTTCCATAGCATCCCAGGCAGGATCGGTCGACATCGCCTTGCAAGTGGCTCCCAAGATTGGTAAGTCCGCTTCTCAGAGATTTCGGACGTGCAATAGACAAGCTCATTTCCCCATTCTTCCGTCCCCGAACAGCCAAGAACGCATTCGACTACCTATCCTCCTTCGCCCCAGACTCAGCACCACAGACTGTCCCACTTCTGCAGAAGTGGCTCGAACAGCTCGAGCGGAAACTCAAAGCTCAAGGTCTCGCCTTCCTCGACAAGGACGCATGAGTTCCCCCGTGCCCTTCTCCTTCTCCTTCTCTCTTATAAATTGTCACCCTCTGTATACAAACGTCGCTCAGCAACCGATTCCAATCCAGCATTTTCCCGATCTCAGGCCCGGTGAGCGGCCTGACAAGGAAGTGTAAACAGAACACATGTTCTGGTGCATGTGGCATTAAGGTGGTTCCATGAAGTACATAGGGAAGGCTGTTGCTCACGCCTCTAGCATGTCTGGTTCACGAGACGCAAGCAAGGTTGAGCATTCGGGTCGCATTCATCCATGCCTGGCCATACATGCGTGACGTTATTGTTGCCCAGCCTTGTGGAAGTAGTACTGTAGCCGTCCATGAAAAATAGTTAGCAACCGAGCCTCACAGCCATTTTCCTCCCGTTCTGAGCGAACACACTCACCATCAATAGATCTTGTTGTGATGTCGGCAGAGGTCCGACCAGTTTGAACACTGTAGCCGCATTGTTGATCTGCTTATTCGCAGCTACGAGCGTCTCTATCGCCGTGCGACGCAATTCGACATTGACGTGAGTCAAAGTCTGACAGCGAGAACAAAAGAAGAGGGAACGTCAGTCTGTACGTCCTCCTATCTATAGCCACTCTGCAATGAACGAGACTCACCATGCGCAAAACTTCAGTCGCACGCGAAAGCTCCTCCTCAATCACCTCCCTGGAAGTCTCAAAAGCAACCGCCCCAACACCTTCAAACCCATCACCAATGTCCTCAACGTACTCTCATCACCACCGAGATGCCAGGACCTTGCGTGCCATCCACCCCACCGTTCCCATTAGCCCCGTTCGACCCAGAGTGCAACCGATCCACCAAACCAACACTATCCGCAGTCATCTTCAGGTTGTTGATCACCGCTCCTAGCCCAAGCATCGGATCTGTCCGCGCGGACCAGGATATGAGGATCGCCTCACATGCATCAAGGGTCTGCTTGCCCTTCCTGCCGTCCTTGCGGAGCTGAAACAGAAGTGCGAGCAGGTCAAGTTCTCGACCCGTAGAGGTGAAGAGTGGAAATTCGTTCTCGACGAGTCGGTGAAGAAGCGCAAAGCAGGCCGTGCGCAATTCTTCGATCTAAGGGCGGGGAAAAGGGAACTGGGGTTCAGTCTATCTTGCGTAGCGGTGCCACCATGCTCACTCCAGATCGTAGCTGGAGGAACAGACCAACTCACCTTAGCAGGAGCCTGCAAAGACCCGCAAATAGCCACAAACAACTCATCAAACAAGTTCCCTTCTTCCCACGCCCTCAACCCAGCCTCCTCCTCCTCAAAGTCAGCATCGCCCATCCGCTCCAATCCCAACGCACCACTTCCAAATCCTCCACCACCGCGTGTCCCAGCATCTCGTCCAGGTACCAGCTCACCACCCGCAGCTCCACCCGAAGACACTCCAATGCGGAAATCAATCGTGAGCTTCAACAACCTCTTGTACGTCCTCAGATCCGCCGTCCCGTCCCGAATCGCAGCGACCCATTCCACAGCCTCAGGCTTAGACTTTATAGGCGAACCCTGCTCCAATCGACTCGCCCGACGCAAGAATGAGTTTACAGCTGCCGATTGACCCGACGGATTCAAGGGACGCGCATCAAACGCAGCGCGTATAGGACCACCGCCGAGACCCGAAGCAAGTTGTGGAGAAGTGACCGCACCGCGAGAATGGTGGCCTGCACCCGTACCCACAACCGAAAACCGCTTCGAACTCCCGCTAAGCTGGGCAGACGTATTCGAGACACAGACGAGCGCCGACTATCCCTGTCTCCCCCACCGGCCAAGGGACTAGGCACATCCCCTCCACCCGCACCACGTCCATTCAACCGCGCCAACGCATCAGGACTCGACATCAAATCAACCGACCGAGTCGGTCCATGCCGCGCATTGGCAAGAGAATGCAGCGGAGAACTGCCCCGATGCAACATAGACACCGGACGAGGTAGGTGCGAACGACGATTCGCAGACGTAGGGGTACCAGCTCGAGATCCAGTCCCGACGGAACCTGGCGAGGACACAATACTCGTATTGCTGTTTGCCATTCCTCGGCCGGACGACTGGCTCCGGTCTGGAGACAAGGTCACCGCCTCCGGACTCGCCGCACTCGCTCGGAATGTTGTGACAATCGAGGAGTGGACGTCATCTCCGAATCGACATCCGCAGCCGCAGCCGCAGCCGAGCCGGATCAGAAGAAGAGGCTGCAGCTGCGGCGGCAGCGGCAGCAGCCGGAGTCTCCAACAAGTTCAAAAGCTGAGCGGCCGTGCTCGTAGCCTCATGCGCCTGGAGAGCCACCGTCTCTTCCACGTCCCGACCATGCGAGCTATCGCTCTGAGACGCCTCCACAGCCTCCATCGGAGACTCCTCAACTTGCGCATGCACATGCGTAGTCTCGTCCGCATCCTCGCTCACATCCGCCGTCAAACTGGCGTCTTCGTTCTGAGTGGGCTCCGCTGCATCCCCGGAGATAGCAATGGAAGACATGGCAGGTCCGAGCTGATCCACCTCAGGCGACCTGATCACAGTCGTCTCGTCCCCATCACCCCTTTGGAAAGATCCGACAAATTCATCGCCGGCTCTACGCGTCTCGTAGCGGGAGTCACCATCGGACTGCTCGAGGTGAACATCATCAGATCAATCGACGCGTCCGGTCCTGGCATCGACAGCAACTGCGTCGCGTCCGCGTCCTCCTCGCTCGCCAACGCAAGTAAATCTGTGGATGGCCGAGGGAATCGAGAACTGTCCATCCCGAGTCCGCTACCCCCTCTCATGCGCGGGGACGACATCAGCCGAGGCGAACCGGTCATTCTAGGAGAAGTAGGACTCCTAGGCAGAGGAATCTTCGTCGGCGAGCTCTCGTCATGCGACATCTGACCGAAAGATGTGACATGTGAGGCCTTCTTCGGAGGAGAAGCAAGTATGGCATCATGTCCATACTTGGGCACAAAGCGCGGCGGACTCTGAGGACGCACATGGATCGAGGCAGCGCTGACAGAAGCAGACGTGGAAGCGGATGGAGGCGTCCGAGGTCGAGCGGGCGCAAACACCGATCGAGAAACCGGAGCTGCAGTATTAGACTTGAAATCGGCCATCCAGTTGTCTCCTCCCTCCGAATCATCCCCAATCTCTTGCGAAGTCATCCCAGATGCTTGGGCGGCGTTGAATGATGACTCTTCCCGTTCCCGCTCTGCAGCAGCTTCGGCACGCATCCGAAGTGTAGCCTCCCTCTTTGCAGCCAACAGTGCCGCTGAGGGACCCACAGCGCGACGCTTCGGAGCTACAGACGGCGCGGCAGAAGCACTGGCGGCCGAATCAATCGAAGACGCGATCGACGCCACACTCCGAAGCTTCGGCGGAAACCCTCCATCAAAGGGGGTCGGACCAGGTCCAACAGACTGGCTGAAAGAAGGTTTCTTTGTCGGAGCCGAGGCGATTGGGGGTGGATGATATGCAGCCGCCGCTGGCGCAGCCGGCTGTTGTGCCATCGTAGTGAAACCGTCCTTCTCTGCAGTCAAGAGCAGTACAGTGCCCGGCGGAGGTACACTTGCCAATATTCCCTTCTTGCTCGCCGCATCCGCCGTTTCAAGCATAGCCTGAGCCTGGGCGGGCCAAATGGCATGATAGACCCAGAAGACCTCCCGCACCTTGGCCCTGACGTCCTTGTTCTGATCCGACATGCCCCGCTTCAGAGCTTGTCCGAAGACAGTGTGACTCCCGTGCGACTCCATCGCATGCTTCTTCGAGCTGCCCTGGTACTGGAGCAAGGTGCACATGTGATCCATACCCGCCAGTCGCCTGCCCGGTGTCTTTTCCTGCATGGTGTTATTGAGCAGGGTCGCAAAGCTGTGTTTGAAAGGCACGTGGATGAAGAATTCGCGCGCGGCCATCTGAGAGCGTTTCGCGACAATCTTCTTCGTGAGACCTGCCATATCGAGGAGCGAGATCATGAAAGTTTCCGCGACGCTGTCGAGGCTGTCGCCGATTGTCCGCGCGATTTCGCCGAGGAGACTACAGGCATGCACTGCCATTGACGTGCGCAAGGTCCCGGCCTGTTGAGGCGCAAATTGTTTCAGCAACGGTCTGCTACCCTCCTTTGAAGTCGCGTTCAGGTACTATCACTCACAGCTTTCAGGATTGCCTCGTTGACACTCTTGACACCTTCCACGAACGTTGCACGATACGTGACATGTGCCCCGTCTTAAGCATCCCGCGGATTTTCAAGATGCTCTGCTCACGCGATAGCCAGTTGAACTCCGACTCCCGACCCTATAGATAGAGCCCGCGTCTTCGATGTGAGCTCACGCCTAAGTGAGAGAACGCGGAATGTCTGGACTCACCTCGAAAAAGGGAAGCATCGCGGAGAACGTTCCTGCCAGATCTGCGCGCGAGGCAACATACACAGGTGGGACAAAATCTTCATCCTCCGCCCCGACAGCGCCTGTAAGTCCGCTGCCCGAACCCGCCTGGGCGGCAGTGGCCGGCGCGTGCGCCATCTGCGCGGACACAACCCTTGCCGAAACCGGTGCTGGGGCTGCGCTCACACCCGCAAGGACTTCCTTGACAATCCCGTCCATAAGAGCCTTCCGCACGTCTTGTCGCTCCAGTTCCTTCTTGAGACCTGCCTTTGCTCCAGGCGCTGCATTGATGAAGAGGGCGACCAGTGCCGCGCGCGAGCCTTCACGTACGGATGGATCGGCATCGGAGAGGAGAGTGACCAAAGACGGTAGCAAAAGGCGAACCGGGAATCGATCTTCAGTCGCGAGCTTGAGCGCGGGTAGGATCAGGGTTGCCTTTGCGCGCAAATGAAGTGAAAGCGGCAGCACAAAATACTGTCAGACAAAGCCCGCAGCCCCGCGGCAAGAAAAGGCGATGAAGGGAAGAAAAAAAGCTCACCTGCTCTTTGATTCGCGGTGCTTTAGCTCCCATCGCGTTATCCCTCATCAGCCGCTCGAAAATCATCAACGGCGTCTCGAGCTCCTTTCCCTTCCTCGCGTTCGGGTCGGTGGAGGGCTGACAATAAACGCCGACGAGCCCAGCTGGGTGAGCGCTCTCCTGCTAATTTCACGCACGCGCTCCTTCTGATCACCGAGCTTCTCGATGAGTATGGGCATCAGGTGATTGACCGCCGCTCGGACGTGTGTGACGGTGCTGGGAAGAACCCGGCCATGGGTGGTGGCTGGTGCGGCGAGACTTGCGAAGAGGGAGGGAAGGTAGGACAGAGCGGCTGTGGAAACGGCTTGATGGGAGTTTTTGATGCTGACTTTGAGGATCTGGACGACTGCGTCGCTATCGGGGATCTGCAGAGGTGCGACAGGGTGAGCCTTTGCGATCCGCGGAGGTCCTATCCCACCCTCCAAAGACAGATACTCACCTCGGTGGCTCCATCTAGCGTCGCTTCTAGTAACTGGATTGCTGCGAGGCGCTTGTCCGCATCTGTAATTTCCTCATCGTGTGTCAGCATGTAGGCCTCCTGGTATGCTATCCATGATTCTACTCACCGGCTGCGTTTTCGATCTTGTTGACGAGACCGATCACCTGTTCGCTGGTCAGCGCCATTCCTTGTCTGAAAAAGAGAGAATATATGTGTGTTCTCGTGCTTGGGTGTCTTTCTGTCTGTTGGTTGATGTTGTGGTGATGGCCGTGCAGCTGAGTGAGCCCTTTGCCCAGCTTGGACCGATGCCAGCTCGACGCGCCAGAAGGAAGTGTGTGTTGCTGTCACGTGACGCGACGCGACTGAAACACGGAATTACGTATTGTAAGCGCGAGTTGTTTATTTATTGTTCGCGTTCCGTGTTCGCCGAGGTCAGTCAGTCAGTCGGGGCTTCCCTTCCGTTCGTCGTCCTTCCTTCCCCATCGCCTTGTCTCTGCTGTCTGTCATATAAAAAGGAGTCTGCATAAGTGTGAAGTCCTGTTGAACTTTCTTTTCCCCCAAATTCTGCTGTTCTGTCCTATCCCTCGCCTCGCAGTCTGCCAAATCTGAAGCAACAACAATGGCAACATCCCCAACCTCAGCTGCCATCACCAGCGCCGACAACCAGAAGATCGACTTCACCTCTACCACCCTCCGCTTCTCCACCACCTCCGATGAAGACATCAACGCAGTCGTAGCCCTAGGCCGCAAAGTCTTCTTCGACACCTTCGCACATACCGTCTCTGCCGAAGGCATGCAGAAATATCTCGACGAATCGTACAGTTACGACCCGATCAAGGCCGACCTCACAAACCCAAATCGAAGATGTATCTTGGCTGAGGCGAAAGGGGAGGACGGCGCGACGGTCCTGCTGGGATATTCCTTCCTTACAACCGATACCACGGAGGATTGTCTGAAAGATACGCCCAAAGCGATTGAGCTACAGCGCATATATACCCACCCACTCTCACACGGAAAAGGTGTCGCCAAACAGCTGGCCGAGGCATCCTTCGATCTGGGCCGCAAGGAAGGATTCGAGAACATCTGGCTAGGAGTGTTCCCGGAGAACCATCGCGGCATCGGCTTCTACAAGAAGATGGGCTTCGTCAAGATCGGCACTCACGAGTTCAAAGTCGGAGACCAGATCGACATCGACGATATCATGCTTCGCAGTCTCAAAGAGTGATGATCTATCCTCCCTCAGCAGCTTCCTCCCATTCTCCTTCATTCTTTTCTCCCCGGACGTCACAGCGAATTCTCTTGGGACAACTCTTTGGATCTAGTCACGCGAGCACACTGCAATCTTTACAGCTCTTATTCACTTTTCCGAACATCGTCACTGCCTTGTATGATAAGGAAGCCAGAGCTATTATTAGCTGTCAAGAAATGCATTACAGTACAACGAGAAACCGTCAGAAAAGAGAGCAAAAAAGAATTCAAAAAAGAAGAAGAAGAGAAGCTCCATCACCAATGCCACCCACTCCTCCCCCCATTCGAGTTCGACTCATCCACAATCGGCGTCAACGGAGGAATCCGAACTTCAGGCTCCTCAGGCGGAGGCTCCTCGCACTTCCGGAACTCAATCCCCCGGTCAGGCGCAGACGAGTACGCCAACAGCGGCAAGTGCGGGTGGAAGTCCATCGCACCCATCGCAGGCGTATATGCCGACGGAGCCGCGTCGTCAAAACAGCCCTCCCGAACTCATCGAGCTCGCACCGCTGGACGAGTGCTGCGCCGAACCAGCCACGTTGATCGTTCGGGGGATGACCTGCATCCTCTTCGAGTTCGGCTCGAGGTGGTTCAAGTTCGCGATCAGGACGTTGTACGAGAGCAGTCCCGGCTTCGTCTGTCGGGCTTGTGAGGTGCTGTAGAGAGAGAGAGAAGGGAGTTTCAGTACAATGTCTCAGGCTCTTCAGAAACAGCGAGACCACTCACAACGCAAGCACAGGCGCCCGGTCGTGAACCGCACTAGAAGACAATCGACCCTTAAGTGGGCCAGAAACGTTCGTCTGCGCAATCGACCGACGACCACGAATGTCCCAAAGTCGCACCTCGCCGTCCATACTAACAAATGCCAGTCGATTGAAAGGTCAGCATCTCCATCACCACACCACAGCCTGCACAGAAAAAACATACCTCGTCGAAACAAGCTCCCGCGTCCCATACCGCTGCAACCGGACGTTCTGCACCCAAGTCTGGTGCTCCTCCCACAATCGGACCAGACTCGCCTTGGGCGGGTTCCGACGGTCATACACGCCCACCGTGCCGTCTCCAAAGCCAGCACGAAGATATGACCGACATTCGCCTCCGAGGTAATTGAGCTGACAGGGCTCGAGGTGTGGGTAGGGATGTCCTACAAAAGTTATCAATCCACGAAACAATGTCAGCACCCACCAAGATCTAGTGGTCAGAGCCACACGGGAAGAAAAGAGAATACTCACGCAAATGCACAACTCCCGATGCGTGTCCCAAACCCGGATCACCCGACTATCACCCCCCGCAAGCACAACCTTCGTAATCTGCTGCCACTCAACCACAAGTCCACTCGGCTTCCGACTCCGGATCAAGTCCGGCAACGCCCGGAAGCTACTGGCCAACTCGGGCCCAGAGTCATTGTTGAGCAAGTAGTCGCGCTCGTAGTTGCGCCATATGCGAACCTCGCCTTCGGCTGTAGACATGATTTCAGAGTCAGAAAAGCTCAAGCTGAAAGGCAAATGAGGCTTGAGAACACTCACCTGATGCAAGTAAGAGCACAGTGTCCAGCTCAGCATTCACAAACGCCGCCGAGGTGATATTGGACAAGGCAGGATTGCCATTGTTGAATCGGCTGACCAACCGACTGTCCTCCCAGTCCCAAATACTGCAAACAAAAAGAGACAGGTCCCCATAATCAGATAGAGCGTTCTCTTTCCACCGTAACAAGCATCGCAGAAAAACTCACGAGACAACATCCTGATCACTGCAAGTCAGCAAGTGCTTCTCGAACGGATGGAAACGCATCAAGTAAGGCGTCGAGTAATCCTTAAGCGTCGGTAGCGTGTCCTTCCACCGGTGATCACCTAGAAAACGCAGACAAAGCAAAGATGTCAGTGAGAAATGCCCTCACCACGATCGAGACGCGCGGATGGAACTCACTAGCATAATCAATCAACCTCCCCGCATCAGCCATCAGGCGCTCATTCCGCTGTCTCTTCCAAGTCATAAGCGTGTAATCCACACTACCAGGCTCCTCAGCTTCGTCCTGCAGAAGAAGAAGAAGCAGAAAAGATCAGCATCAATCCACCCTTTTAGCGGTAAGCATAACACAGAAAAATACGCACCCTCATCTGCGGCTCCCTGAAATAATCCGCAAACCACTCAAAAATCCGGCTGGTCAGAGGTAGCGTCTTACCTCCCCCTTCTCCATTCACAGCAGCCAGTCCACCTCCACCGACGCTAGAGCTCGTCCCATCCGACTCAGCCATCGACGACTCAGGACCACCCGAACGTCCAAAGCGAGCCGAGGGCGACGGCATAGGTGTCGATCCTGCCGACCCACCTAGCCCACTGGCGCTACCACCATGTCGAGCCTTCTCACCAGCTGCACCAGCACCGGCACCTTTATCAGCCTGACCCGCTCCACCACCATCAGGAACAGGAGCCACCCGAATCCGGTACCTCCTCAGATCAGCAGCGATCATCCCCGCCAGCGCATCCCCAACTTTGACATGATCCAACGGCTGACTCGACTCCTGCGCAATGAGCGACGTCAGACCTTCAATACTATGTCGGCCGCCGCCGTTCCCACTCGTCGCGCTCCCACCGCTGATCGTCGCAAACCCGTCCGGCATGGTGCGGAAGAAGCCCGAGTTCGAGTTCGAGCTTGAGCTAGAGAGGGAGTTGGAGATCGACATCGACAACGAAGCCGGTCCACTGCCCCCTCCTCCTCCTCCTCCTCCGCCCCAAAAGTCATCCCGCGTACTCGTAGGCGTGACGACCCTCGACATCGCATCAACGCCCATCGCAAAATCCTTCACACTAGACTCCGCAACGCGCGCAACCTCACTCTGCACCATCGCCCGCATCACATAGTCCAACAGCGTGCTACCCAGACCCGCAACTTCGGGGTGCGAATCAACACTCATGTCCAAGAGAGACACAAAGAGCGTCATGAACGCCGGAACGTCCGCAATGTCCGCCTCGGTGATCCCTTCATCCAGAGCGAGTCGACTGAGCACCCGAGCAAGTAGCTCCGTCTCCCGTTCTTGCGTCTTGGTCGAGGTGGCATTCTCAGCATTCGCGAGGGCAGCAGCTGAGAAAATCCCACTGTTCCGTCCACCGGCCGCACCGACCGACGCAAACCCAGCCAATGACGCCGACGATTGTTGCGAGTACTGCTGTGAGCCCTGATAGAGCGCCGCCGACGCCGCCCGTGTCCTTCGCATACTCTCCTCCCGATCGTAGTACAAGAAAGCAGCAAGGACCAAGAAACCCCTGAACTGCCACACCACAGGACTGAGCGCGACAAGTAACTCCTTCCTCACGAGCGGACTGCAATCCCCCTTCGTGGCCAACATAGCAATCGCAATCCCAATCTCGATCGACCGCTGCTTCGAGTCCGACAAGCCAGTCATGTTGCCCAACCCGGCACTATGGAGTCGATGGAAGCCCAGATCCTCTTCCTCGTAGTTGGCCTGCTTCGTACTGCTCACTTCAGGTGGGAGCGTCCCGTTCGCCGAAGCTGAGCTCGCGCCAAGTAAGGTCCCGAGCGCGTAGAGCACCGCCGACCGAACCTCGACACTGATGTCGCACAACATCGAGCACAACTTCCCATGCGCATCCTTCTCGATCGCCTTTGCCTTCCCGGCGTCGTTCTCGTTCCACATCTCCGCAAGACAGAGGACAGACCACTGCCGCAAGAGGAAATCATCATCGTCCGTATGTTCCAGACAGGCATCCATCGCGTCCGTACTCTCGATCAGCGCCTGTTGGCCCTCGGGGAAGTTCTGGCAGAACACCGCGAGCACAAAGGCGCACATGGCCCGATGTTCGGACGGGTTCGGCATGAAGAAGGCCGCCATGTTCGGGTACACACTTCCGTGTTGTCCGTACCCTGCTCCACCGGCAGCTCCAGCCCCACCAGCTCCACCACCCACCGCACCAGTCCCGTTCGGACTCAGGATGCTCGAGAAGTAGTAGTATCCCGCCGCCCGATGGAGGTCCGCCCGACAACTGGGATCAACAGCCATGATTCGGGCCCAGATGTAGATCAAGACCGGCTTCAGATCTGCCGCCGGCGATTGGAGCAGCTTGACGACGTAAGGGAAGATACCCAACGTAAGGCAAAGATCGACTGCCCAAGGTCCCAGATCGAAGAATTGACTGAAGAGGACGAGCGCTCGTACTCGATGCTCCTGCGAAAGCAGTACCTGGAGCACAATGGGCAACTGTACAGGCGCCTCGCGCGCAAAGAGCTCTGCGGCCTCCTCATCCACCTCCATACCCATCCCAGACGAGCCACTCAACGTCGGCGCGCGCATGAAGGACGTTGAGAATGTGTATCCCGAGAGCGAACTGGCAGCGGTGGCACTAGCAGCGGTAGCCTCGCTCTTCTTCAACCTCTGTGCCCTTCCGCGCTTGGAGAGGCCGGCATGGGTAAGCCAGAGATCAAAGGCCTGCAGTTGTTCGCTGAAGAAGGAACTCCGCTTGTACTCGTACGCAGCCAGTCGAGGGTCCATAGGAGGCCCACCACGCTCCTGCTCCGCAATGGCGACCTTCTTGGCGATGAGGGTGGGCAATTGAGCCAGACACTGGTCGATTGTGAGATCAAAGGTATCCCAGAGCGGGTGATGGTGCGTCTCGGCTAATTTGGGGTACGACATTGGTGTACAGTCGTAGAAGCGCATGATCCGCTCTGCCAGGAGGAAGTTGCGCATCAGAGCGGCCACGGCCAGATCCGCGCGGAAGAGACGACGGAAGAGTTGGCGAGGGAGGACCGACCACGCGATTGCGTCCGTGACGCTCACGAAGATCCACTGCAGTTCGCCGAGGGGCGAGCGACGGTCTTGTAGACGACCTGGGATGTTCATGACCATATCCACATCGACTTCGCGCGGGAGGTTGTTGTTGGTGAGGACGAACCAGCGCAGGGCCATATCGATAGGCGAAGTGAGACAGCATGTGAACATGTCTGCGGGGAGGTCTGGGTTCATAGGTAAGGTCTCGTCCGGCTGACATGCGGCGAGATGGATGGATTCCTTCCATGAGAACTGGACAGCTGCGTCTTTATCCATCCGGGAGAGATGTCCGCCGTTGACGCTTGAGGAATCTGCACCGGACTTGGATCCTCCGTCCGGTTGCGGGGATGGGGTGAGTGGGTTACCGTCCTTGTCGCGGCCGTTGAGTTGGTTGAAGGTGACTACGATGTTGCCGGCGGAATGTGCGTCCCAGATGTAGATGCAGGGATTCCCAAGCCATGACTGGAGATTGGTGAGACTGACAGGAATGTATTGGGTGTAGACTTTGTTGAAGACCCAGATCTCCCACCGGGCGTAGGCTTGGGCACACCGTACCCATTGTAGTAGAACAACACGCGCTCCTCCTTCGCATACCTGCGCAATCCCGTGCAGAACTTCTTCATCTCCTCGATGACGGGGTCGATCTGAGTTTTCCACTTTGGCGAGGAGGTGAGGGTGTCGAACTGTGCGGCGAGGTTCTTGCCGATGATGCCTACGACTTTGGCAGGTTCCATAGCGGTCGGGTCCGTCCAGGTGATAAGCTTCGCACATGGATCTGTCTTGACCACACCGGGCGGGGTGACGCTGATGTTGAGACAGAGCATGAGGGCGCCGATGACGGTGCGATTCCGATTGCGGAGACGCCAGTATGGCTCGTCGCGGTTGTCGACGGGTTTGGGTGTGCCGTTGGATAAGTGACGGCGCTGTCTCCACGACATCACATAGACCGATTCGAGGAGACGCCAGTCTGCCTCGGTGAGGGGGTCGAGCAGAGCGCCGTGCCGCTTGCCGGATGTGGTGCTGAGCTCGTCCCCATCGGCGTCCATGTCGAGTTCTGTGCCGTCTTCTTCTTCTTCGTCCTCGTCGTCGTCGTCTTCATCCCCGCCATTACGCACGCCTGTACCGAGACCTGGATCAGGACCGTTTCCGTTGATGACGATGTGTACCGCGTCCATTGCATTTTGCTGTTGCTGTTGCTGTTGCTGCTGTAGTTGTTGCTGCTGTAGTTGTAGTTGTTGCTGCTGCTGTTGTTGGAACAGCTGAGCGAGATGTGCCATGGCGAAGGAGCGGGGGCGCGTATGGGACTCTCTCTCTCTTCGCGCTGATCTCTCTCGTCGCTCTCTTCTTCGCGCTGGTCTAGGGTGATGGTCTTCGTTAAGAAGGCGCGTATGGGAAGCTGTCCTCGGCTATATGCTGCTGCTTCCCTATGAACATGATCACCACCTCACAAAGCACAGACGCCATTGACAGCCTCGACCTCGACACCGACAGCCTTGCACTCAGCATACACACACGCAATCCCACTTAGAATCACCCCTCCTGAGCAAAGCAAAAGCATCACACCATGTCTGACGATGAAGTGAGTGTCTTCTCCTCTCTCGCATTCAAAGGGTCTATACGCTGATTCTCTCCTGCCCACGCCCAGTTCCTCATGGACGACGGCGCGGAGGAGGACTACGGCTTCGAATACGAAGACGAAGATGGCGAGGACGAGGCAGATGCTGATGTCGAGAACAGATACTACAACGCAAAAGGTATGTCCCTTCCCATCGATAATTCATGCGCTTGCAAAAGCCTGTCATGCTGACTGAATGCTCCCTCTACAGCCCTCAAGGAGGACGATCCAGATGCTGCTATCAGAGAACTCAAGGCTGTAGTCGAGCTTGAGCCGGAGAAGGGAGAATGGTGAGTCCTCCATCTCTACCCCAACTCCCCTGCGCGCGCCCGTAGAAAGCTCATAGCTCTTCTGATTGCCTCCCGCATATCAGGGGATTCAAGGCGCTCAAACAACAGATCAAGATCAACTTCCACCGCGGAAGACATACGGAGGCGCTCGCGTCCTACACAGAGCTTCTGAGCTATACGAAGAGCGCCGTCACCAGAAATACAAGGTCAGTAGATAGCATGCCAAACCTCAGCGCTCCACGATGCCCCTTCCCTTAGCTCAAAATCTATCTCTGATCCCTGTACCAAACAGCGAAAAAGCAATCAACAACATCCTCGACTACGTCTCCAACAGTCCCACCCTCGACCTAACAACCATGGAACGCTTCTACTCAGACACAAAGACCGCGCTCGAACAATCCAAGAACGAACGGCTGTCCATCAAGACGGACCTCAAACTGGCCCGTCTCTGGCTCGCTCGACAGGAGTGGAACAGGCTCAGTAGGACGTTGAAGATGCTGCATGAGTATTGCACGGATGAGGAGGGGAGCAATGATCAGAGTAAAGGTACGATCTTGTTGGAGGTGTATGCGTTGGAGATTCAGATGTATGGGGAGCAGGGGAACTATAAGAAGTTGAAGGTGAGTTCTTCTTGAGCCAGAGTTCTTTGAGTTCTGCTTTTGACTGACGCAGCTTTCACTGCGAAATTTCGCAGGAGACCTACACCGCCACGCAGTTCGTCAAGAGCGCCATCCCCCACCCGCGTATTCAAGGCGTCATCCGAGAATGCGGCGGGAAGATGCACATGGCCGAGAGTACGTCCCCCCTCCTCAACCAATCTTCATTCTATCAAGCTCTGGAATAACTCACACTCCCCCTTTCTGGAAACAGAAAACTGGTCCGCCGCTCAAGTAGACTTCTTCCAGTCCTTCCTCAACTACGACGAAGCAGGCTCGCCCCAACGAATTCAAGTGCTCAAATATCTCGTCGTTGCTCAGATGCTCATGGGGTCCGAGATTGACCCTTTTGACAGTCAGGAGACGAAGCCTTACAAGAACGACCCCCAGATTACGGCCATGACTGATTTGGTGAGGGCGTATCAGCACAGAGAGGTGCATACAGCTGAGAAGATCTTGAAGGGTGAGTCACAGGAACTACCTTTCTTTCTGTCAAGTATACTGTATGCTGAGTGTTTGATGTTGAACAGAGAATCACGACACGATCATGGCCGACCCTTTCATCCGGGCCTACATCGATGACGTCTTGGGCGGTCTACGAACTCAATACCTGATCGACCTCATCCAGCCATATAAACGCATCGAGCTCTCCTTCCTCGCAAACGTGAGCCATCCTCTCTTCCCTCCTTCCTCAATCTTTCTTGTCTTGTGTAAAGACTGACTGAAGCTTCTTCTATTATTTCATCAGCACCTGAACATGACACTCCCAGCAGTAGAACACCTCCTCCAAACCCTCATCCTCGACAACAGAGTCCAAGGCAAGATCGACGGAGTAAACCAACGACTGCTCCTCCAACCAACCGCGCCCAACCTGACCTCTCAGAAGTACGCAGCGTTGAAGAGATGGACAGACGCCGTCGAAGGTGTGGGGGTGGAGGTCGGCAGGAAGTTGGGACATTCGTATGCTGGTGGGTGGAATACGAGTGCTGCGGGTGGCGGTGGCGGTGGAGGAACGGGAGCGGGTGTCGGTGCTGGTCCGATGGGGACGGGAGGACCATCTCTGGGCGGAGGTGCTTCTCTTCTGAGTTCAGGCTCGGGGGTATCAGGCTCAGGCGTGGGCGTGGGTGGGTTAGGGGGTGGATTGATGATGAAGGGGTGAAAATGCGGATATGATGAGATAGGAGGGTTAGGTACAGGCGGCAAGAGATGAGGTTCGGGAGGGAGGGTAGGGAGGTCGTGAAAGGGGGAAAGAGGGGTGTCGTTAAGGGTGGGGGGAAAATGCAAGACGCACAAACTTGTGACTAGAATACAGCTTGATGTTGTGATAAGCGTCAAAACAGTATTACTTGGGAGGAGGGAGGGGGAAAGAGGGGAAAGGGAGAAAAGTTATAGCGAGCGTGACGAAACGCACAACGAAAACCGATGCGGCGTTGCGATAGCGAGAGAAAGAAAAAAAGGTGGCAAGAAAGACCAAATGCGGGAGGAGGGGTTCCGTATAAAATTTGGAAGAACCGAAAGATTGGTAGGAGAAGCGCAGGGGATGTTTCCGAAGGTGACCCGTTTAGCTGATTGGGAAGAGGTGGAAATCCCGCGTTTCAAGATGGCAGGTGTTTGGAAGAAGGGGCCAGGAAGCGAGGCCGCGACCGGCGGGGGGTTTGTCGGCACTCCACCCAGCGATAAGGGGGAAGGAGTGATAAGAGGGAGGATGGGGCCGGATGTATGCAGGCCGGAAGGGGAGGAAGGATTGGGTTGTCCCTCTAGTATTCAACTCGTAAATTCAAACGAACGAGCCCGTCGAGGGCGAAGAAGAAGAGGAAGCAAAGAACATTCCACCAGCCATAGCGCCCATCGAGTTCGCCGCGCCCGCGCCCGCCCCGCCCAACTTCTTCGAAGCGAATTTAGGCAAGGGCAGATCAGCTGGTGAGGGCGAATTGTGGAATCGGGGTCCTGCATACGCCAGACCGTTCGCTGAGGCTGAGGCGGAGGCGGAGGCGAATGCTAGGCTGGGAGAGGAAGACGAAGAGGTTGGATAAGGCGAGACGGAGGGGATCTTGATCGGTGTTGCGGGCGCAGTCGGGGTTGGAGAATGTGTTTGCGAAGCTGCTGAGGATGGGTGTGACTTGTTCTTAGCAGCATCGCTGGGTGAGACATTCTTGCCATGCCCTTGTGCTTTGCCTCCATGTCCCTTCCCGGCCTTTTTCCCGTTAGTATTTGTTGTTGAGGAAGCGGAGGAAGAGTGGTGGGAGGGTTGTTGCTGGATCAAGATGGAGTCGTCGCCGTCGTCGTTGCTATCAGTGGAAGAAGAAGGAGCCTTGCGGTGTGCCTTCCTGAGGGGAGTGGTAGGGTTGGACGAGCCTGCGCCATGTTGCTGTGATGAATGCTGTTGTCGTCGCTGTTGTTGTTGTTGAGATTGATGTTGCTGCTGTTTGAGAGTGGCAGGACCGAGCAAGGAGAGAGCGTCGTCCCCAAAAGTTTCGATGTCTCGCTGCCGTGTCTTCATATCTCTGAGGTTAGCCTTGGAGGTGGCAGGGTTGTGGTGTTGGTGGCGAGCTGCGGATTTGGATCGATGGGAGTGGTTGTTGTGTGTGGAAGTGTGAATGAGAGTCTCCATCATTGTAGAAGAGCGCGCGCGTGTGTGTCTGAGAGAGTCAAGGCGAGAGAGTATACAGGAAGAAGAGATGGTGGTGGTGGTCGTCCTCAAGATGATCGGTGCTCAGCCTGTGTGTGTGAGCTCCTCAAAGCGGGTGGGTGGGCTGCACGATCGGTTCAACCGCCTCAGTGACTCACTCCAGACTCTCATCTGGCAGTTTCATCAGAGAGTCTCACACAAAAAACGCTCGGAAAAAGAACAAGAAAACTGACACAAAAAGAGATGAAATCAATGGGGATGCGGTTGACGTTGAGGTGAGAGAATACATGGGACAATGGAAGGTGGGTGGTACAATGGCAAAGATCCAAGCGTGGGAGAGAGAGTGTATGTGTTCATGCAGCCGTGACAGCCTTCGACGATGGCTTGCTGGAAGTCGAGGTCGAGGTCGAGGTTGCAGCAGTCTTGGCCTTCTTCCGCTTCTTCATCATCGCAGCCGCAACCGCATTCCGCACATTGTCCACAATCTCCCGACTCTGCTCCACATACTCCCGATCCTCCAGCCGCTCCTTCCGCTTCATACCCGCTACTGTCGGCGTCGATGTCGTTGTCGTCCGAGATGGACCAGCTAGTCTCTTCGTGGAATTCGTGTCCTTGCTCGACCCTTCGCCAACATCATCACCTTCCTCAGCTGAAAGATCCTCCTCCCCCTTCTCCTCCGCATCAGCAAGCCTCCTCGCCGCCTCTTCGAAATCACCAGCCGCACGAGGCGTCCTTCCCAACATCCGTTCCAACTTCGCGTACTTCTTCTGCTGCGCATCATTCAGCGCTTTAAGACGCGCAGGTTCGTTCTCGATGTAGGTCGCCAGTGCTTTGGCCTCCTTCATCACGCTCAGACGACGGCCGTTCAGATCTCGGCAGGAGTCGGTGTTGTTCTGGCCTTGTTTGGCGCTCATCTTGCCGCCGGCTGCGCGTAGCATGGATCCGAATCCTCCCTTGCCGCCGAGCAGACGGGGGTGTATGCGGAGGATGACGAGGTCACCATCGTCGTTGTTGCGATGGGAGAGTGGCTTGGAGTCATGGATGAGGATCTGGCCTGGCGACGTGGATGATGTGAGGTAGCATGAATGCAGGTCGCCGTTGTCGTGAAGAGCTTCTTGAATGCCACCCAGGATGTCCGCAGTGGTGGCCTCGCTGGGGAGCGACAGAGCGAGGGTGCGCGGGAGAGGCTCGAATGCCTCCAGTAGGACAGAAATGTGTGAAGAAGAAGGCATGGTTGCAGAGATGGAAGCCTGTGGAAGTCGTCCAGGTCGAGGTCAGTCAGTTGCAGTCAGTCAGCGTATGGAGTGAGCCGAAAATACCGCTTTCCACTTCAAAAACACTTTTTAGGGCAATTTCTGAGACTCACGTGATGCAGCGCACAGATCACTTCACTGCCATCGGAACGCAACTGGACGACGACCACCACGACCATCCTCGACATTCGCAGCAACTCAAAGCAATGTCGCTGCAGGTCAATCTCTCCAGTCCTGCCATTACGGCCGAGTACCAGCGCGTCCTCAACGGCGACCTCGCCTACCTCGTCCTCGGCTACACCGGCCAGTCCAACGACCTCCGCATCGCAGCCACCGGCGAACCCAGTGCAACCCTCGAAGACCTCGCAGACGACCTCTCCGACGGCCAGATCCACTACGCCTTCACACGCGTCCTCGATCCGAACTCACAACTGCCCAAGTTCATCCTCATCAACTGGTTGGGCACTGGCGTACCCGAGCGCAAGAAGGGTCTCTTCCCCTCCCACTCCGCATCCGTCGCTCGGGTCCTCAAGGGATACCACCTCACCATCAATGCTCGCTCAGAGGAGGACGTCGAACCAGCGGTGATCATGCGCAAGGTACAGGAGGCGTCCGGGTCCAAATACTCGGCTGGAGGAGCCGCTGCCAATACCGCAAAACACGTACCCATCGCACCCGTCAAGAGCTCCTACGTCCCCGTCGGAGCACCAGACATTGCCGCCCTCCGCGCCAAGCCCAGCAGCACATCCTCATCTTCGAACAAAGGAAACGATGTCATCCAGCCCGTCGGGACTGCATACTCATCTCGCAAAGATGAGCTCTCCCAGATTCGCGCAGGCGTCGCGAAGATGTCCACCGCAGATTCGCCTGCCCCTCCTCCTCCAGCACCACCTGCTGCTGCCCGTCCTCCCGCAGCTTCCGTCGCATCCAGTGGAGCAGGAGCAGGAGGATTCAAGCCCTCAATCGTCCCTCGCGACGCACCCGGTTTCAACGCTAAAGCAGCTGCCAACGCCCCTGCTTTCGGAGAAGATGACAGCGCGCCATCCACCCGATTCGCACCTGCTGTTCGTGGGCCTGCATTCAATTCGAGTCCGGCTGCACCCAGGGCCCCCGTCGCTGCCGCCGCCGCCGCTTCCCCAGCTCCGGCACAGGCGCAGACCTCAGAGCAGGAACAGCCGGATCGTATCGGTCCAGTCGGGACCACCTACACACCCGTCAGCCTCTCCAAGCCCAAGAAGCTCGACGCGTCCCGCTTCGCATTCGGCGGAGCGGCTTCTTCCTCCCCTGCACCTGCCCCGACTCCTGCTTCTGGCGGAACGGGGGGCAAGTTGACGTGGAGTCAACGTCAGGCTGCTGCGCAGAAGGAGAAGGAAGAGGAACAGAAGAAGGTCTCTAGTGCTGCGGCTAGTATTGTTGGGGCTGTTGGTCTTGGAGCTGGAGTTGGGGCTGTCTCTGCCTCTGCATTCAGCGCACCCACGCCTCCTCCTCCGCCGCCGCCTCCTGCAGCCCAGGCTGAGCCTGAGGAGGAACTCGAGGAAGAGTCGGCACCTCCTCCTCCTCCACCGCCGCCACCACCACCACCACCAGCTCCAGCGGCAGAAGAGCCTACAGTTGAAGACGAGGAGATCCCGCCTCCACCACCAGCAGCAGCCGAGCCCGAGCCCGAGCCTCAATCCCACCCCGCTCCCTCCACTGGCACAGGCGGCTCCTCCACAGCACCCTTCGGCATCGCCCTCTACGACTACGCAGCAACCGAAGACAACGAGCTCAGTTTTGCCGAGGGTCAACGGATCGTGAAGATTGCGTTCGCGTCGGAGGATTGGTGGGAGGGTATGAATGAGGAGGATGGGAGTGTGGGTCTTTTCCCTGCGAATTATATTGAGTACCATGAGGGTGGGGAGGGTGGGGAGGAGGAGGAGGAAGTTCCACCGCCGCCTCCGCCGCCGCCGCCACCACCACCAGCGCCGGCTGCGCCTGTGGTCGAGGATGAAGAGATCCCCCCGCCCCTCCCCCTCCACCGCCACCACCACCACCTCCAGCAGCAGCCGCCGCCGCCCCTGAACCCGAACCAGAAGCATCCCAACCAGCAGGCCCATACGCCATCGCTCTGTACGACTACGCGGCGGCGGAAGATAACGAGTTGAGCTTTGCGGAGGGACAGCGGATTGTTGGGTTGAGTTTCCCGTCGGAGGACTGGTGGGAGGGTACGAATGAGGAGGATGGGAGTGTCGGGCTGTTCCCGGCCAACTACACTGAGCTGCATGAGTGAAGGAATTTGCACAGAGCAAAGTAGCGGGGCTTGGGATGGAGGGGGACGTATATAAATGGACACACTACTCTGAACTGAAATCGAACATACGATCGCTTCTCCCCCGTGGAAACCAGAGACGAAGTGACGAGGGAGATTGCTGTGTTCATGTGGGATGCGCTGATGTGACTCGTGTGGGATGCGCTGATGTGACATTTGACAGATCCGTCGGGAAATAGTGAGAGCATTTTACATATGTACAAGGGGTAGTGAGGGAGGGTGGGGAGACGGGGGCGTAGCCCCTAGAAGTACAGGGAAAGTGAGGTAGGTTGGCAGTCGAGTGGATGTAGGGTGGAAGGAAAGGTACGGACCGATGTGGAAGGGACGGAGACGACGGGGGCCTGACTGGAGCGTACGTCGAAGAGGATCAAAGATGCTCTTGAGGCAAACCCTCGAGGCGGAAAGAACGGCTCCTTGGAAGGAAACAAACCGCAAAATTCCATCCGAAATCGCAACCTCCTTCGAATCCCATCAAGCCCGTCCCGCCCGTAATCGCGCCGAGCGCCCAGGACCGACAATAGGCGGACTATCCTCCCTCCCCATCCCATTCCCATGCACCTGTCCGTGTCCGTTCCCCATCATGATCATCCCACCTCCATCGACGACCATCCCCCCATATCCTCCTCCCCCTCCTCCTACATCGTACTGTCCATGTCCATGCATAAGCCCGTGAGGTTGGTGCTCGAGTACGTATTGTCCTTGTCCTGGTAGAGCTTGGGGTGGTCCGGGACCTAGGACCGCCGGCGGGGGATGATGTTGATGTTGATCGTACTCCGCCCCCGGGAAGGAAGGATGTGAGAGGACAGTGGGCGGCGATGTTAGAGCGCTTCCTCCTGCTGCTGCTCCTGCTCCTGCTCCCGCTGGTACTCGAGCATCTGGAGCGGGCGCAGAGGGGCCTACGGCGGACGTGTCGAGTCGGACGAGTATGTTCTGGGTCGGGTTGGAGCAGAAACTGTGTGGAAGGGAGAAGTGGGTGAGAACGAGCGCAGGAAGCAGCAGCAGGAGGAGAATGCAAAAGCTCTCACCTGTAGTACTCCTGACTATGTCTATCCACCTGCCATCTGCAAAAAGGAAAGAGAAGGAATCAGAGTCGCGCGCGGGCATGCATTATCCTGCCTCTTGCCCCATCTCAAGGAAGTGGATTAAGTACTCACATCGCCGTACCCGTATCCCACTGCGGTCCACGCTGTCTTCTCGCCCATATCAACAGACTGTTCCACTCCGCAGCGGACGTCTCAGCCTTGAGCATCGAATGCTGCGTCTGTGGTATTGGTAATGAGGACGACCCATCAAGAAGAACACCTCTCAGCCATGGATCGTCGCCGCCGTTGCCCAGCTCCTCCCCGCTGCCGACGCCGTTCGTAGCAGTAGCAGTAATAGCAGCGCCGCCACCTTCTCCCTCCGTCCCTCCTACTGCTGCTGCGGCAGCGGAGGTCGATGCAGGATGTGTCGCATTTATTATTGAAGGATCCAGGACGACGACCGCGCTCGTGCTCGCCGCCGCATCTCGAGTGTTCGTACTAGACTTGGTGTACGGAAGCAGCTTGGGGACGCGGATGACAACGTCGCGCGCTGGACGGGCGACGCGCGGCATTGGATAGGTTAAGCGGATGGGAGAGGAGGGGGATCGTGGAAATGAGATTATTATGAGGTTGGGCCACTCCTTTGGATGATGCGTTGTGGTTGAGTTGCAAGCCAAGGTTGTTATGGAGCGCAAAGGCGAGGGAGATGAAATTCTAAGGAGACCTCATCTCTTCGCATCTGGTCCCCCTTCACTCATATCAAAGCAGCGGTGGCTGTATCGTACATCGGATCCCTAGACTCATAGTCCGCCCTCCGCCCCACCGCAAGAACCTCTCCATTCACCCGATTCAGAAAAGTCCTCGCAGGACCCGCCTTGTTGGATTCCACAGCCTCCTCTCCCATGACCCACTGCAGCCGTCGCCTCACCTGGTCCTTATCAAGCTGAGCCTGATGTGCCCATCTCTCCTGATCATCGGACAGAAAGCGTCGATCGGGTCCCGGTCCAAAGCAGGCTGAGAGAAGGGCGACGGCGAGGGAAGGCGCGAGGTCGCGGCCGGTCATGTCGCATAGGAGAATCTTGGTGGACCCGACTGCGACGCCCTGACTTGGATCCCCTCGACATAGTCGAGAAATGAGAGCATTCTGTAGGGAGAGACAGGGGGATGAAGACGTTTCAATGCCTCACCTTCACCAATAATGAACCGCGTAACATAACTCCTTCAAGGACGCTCACCAGGATAACGGGAAGGAAGTGCCCGAATGGGCCCGCGCCAGCTTTGCCTTGCTTGAAGCCCAGTCTGACAAGGCGGACTGAAAGAAGAGATGATTCAGCTCGATGTTTTGAAGAAAGACAGCTGGAAAAGGAACGAGAATCCCCCTGCCTTCAAAACTCACCTTCGTCCCGCTCTCGGATCTGAGCTACAGCTTCTTCCACACTACTCCCAACGCCGTCGCATTGGACCACAAGTCCATACCGCCCCATCACATCCTTCTCCCACTCTTCTTGCGCTCCTTTGGAGGGAGGCACAATGCCCAAGAAGATCCCTGTCCTCCCAACCTCCCTTTCCTCCTGACCGTTCGTCGGTACAACTTCCTCTCTCCCCGAACTTGTCCCATCCTTCCCCTCCTCCTTTTCCTTCCCAGCCTTCGTTGTATCCCGGGTACGACTAACCACCTCCCGCACAACACCCTCAATCTCCACACCTCTCCCAGCACCCAATATCCGATCGTGATACTCAGGATCCCAAAAGAGAGAAGGAGTAAGCCCTTGACTCCAATTCTCCTCGTCGTCCCCACTTCCTTGTACATAATCATAGTCGAGACCTCTGTTGTCAAGTGTTGGAGAGGACGAGGAAGAGGGATCGGCTTGTGATGGTGCATGGGAGGCGGAGAGGAGAATGACTGGTATGAAAGATGGACGATTTGATGAGGGGCCGCCGTTCCCTTCTGGACCGGTCCTTGGTCGTCCTGATGGATCCTGTGCCACGCCGGTAGCAATCTCTTCAACAAATTCGTCCAAGTCGGTGTCCGTGGTCACAAAGAAGGGTCGGAGAGATCCATTAAGCCGCGGAACGCTCAAATCAGAGTCCTACGGAGGAAATGAGTCAGATTTTATCAGCTCGGTCTAGTTCATAGTCAGATAGAAAGACGCCCGAGGATGCACTCACCATCAGTGTCTTCGCCCACGATTCAACACGAGAATCCATCTGTTCATGCTCGCTCCTAGACACAAGTCGTTCGGGCGTGACGAGCGAGTCGAACACTTCCACTCTGTCGGCGCCGGATCCTGGATGGCTCAGAGCGCTGGCACGATTGAGTACGGCGCACCAGATCGGGATCGTCTTGCTTAGAGCGTCTGGCATGGTCTACGTTGAGGGTATGAGGGGCAAGGTAAGTCAATGCTTTAAGAGGGACCCTGACGAGGCGGATGGGACTGACCTTTCCGGAGCGAGTAGAGTCGACGATGATGCACCTATCTTGCCGGGCCAAACCCAGATAGATCAGTCCCAGGAATTAGAGAGAACGTAGAAGAAGGAAATATCACTCACCCGCCGCTCTTGACGATGACATTGACCAGACCTAGATTATGTCGTTTGAGAGAGAAGCCCCATTGTCCTGTATGTCCATCGGTACTCTTGAAGTAGCACGTCGCACGCGTTTGACGAGGTGCGGTGTACCAGGCGCCGCAGCGGAGGTTGGCTGCCCTCCAGAAAGAAAAAAAAGGGTCAGCATACATCCATCCTCTTGAAGTGGCATGTAAAGGGGGCAGCATGAGCTCACCTACGAGGGGCAGATCAAGAGCATCAGCAACTCTCGATACGAACTCTGCGTCCTAAGCCATCCCGGCAGACGAAAGCAAAAGCAGAGGGCAGGGGTATATATCAGCCTAGCGTTTTCTCTATAGCATAGAAAAAGGGAGATATACACACATGTTTGATGCTCCACAGCCGATTGAAGAGATCCCTCTCGCGCCGTCTACGTTCCCTGTGCAGATCTTTCTGGAGCGCCTTGATTTCGGAGTCCAGCTCCATCCTTCTTTGCCGTCCCTTTCTTCCGTCTGCCCTCGATGTTTGTGGAAATGGGCGGGTCGAGGTCGGGGACAAGATGATGGGAAGTCGGAGGGCGAGGAAAAGACATTTCGAAGGAGCGCATATAGGCCCAAGTCAATATCAATATCATCAGCAGTGCATTCGGCGTAGATCAGAGGTGCTCTGGGTCCTCGCACTCTTTCCTTATCGCTGATGGTAGGAGAAAAAGCTGCGTGGTTGAAGCTGTGACAAGCTGTATGCTGCCATTTCCTCTCTCTGAGCACAGGGCACAAGGGATCACATCTTCTTTACATTTCAATTGAGGAATCTAGGGTGACACGATGGACGCGGGCTCCGCAGCATGAGCAGATGAGTATCCTCTTCAGCTGTTCGTGATGACGCCGCCTGTTCGGATGAGAGGAGGTGTGTCAGCAAAGCACATTCTTATCCAACCATAGATGAGAGGGGAGAAAAGGGCTCACCGTTCGGGTGCAGAGTCGAGCCAGAGATGTAAGACGAATCCGGCGAGGCCAAGAAGACGAAAGAAGTCGCAACCTCGCTAGGCTGTCCACCGCGTCCAATCGGGGTACTAACGCCAAAGGATTTCTTGTCCTCATCGGTCATGGTCGAGACTATGAGAGGGGTCCAGATCGGACCAGGGGCGACTGCATTGACGCGAATCCCGAGCCTTCCTACGATCTGGTTGGAGAGAGCACGGGTGAAGGCGATGATAGCACCTTTCGTCGCGGTGTAGTCGACGAGGTCGGGTTTGCCGATGTAATGGTTGACCGAGGCATTGTTGATGACGCTCGAGCCTGGCTTCATGTTCTTTACCGCCTCCTGGGTGAGGTAGAAGAGGCCGTGGATGTTGAGATCGAAGGTGTCGCGCCATTGCTGGGGGGACAGGTCTTCGATCTTCTCCACTGCGAGCTGGGTTCCTCTGTAAATTACAAATAAGGAAAGGCATTAGCTTTCTCCTGACTCTGGTGGATATATGCATGATGAACTCACGCATTGTTGACTAAGATGTCCAGCTGAGAGAACTCAGAAAGAACTTTCTGAACGAGCTCGCGCGCATTGGTCTCCTTGCGCAGATCGGTCGACACAGCAACAACACGAGTCTCCGGCGCCCGCTTCCGAATGATCTCAATGGTATCCTTGACATCCTTCTCCTCCTCGGCCAGGTGGGAGAGTACCAGTCCCTTGCATCCCTCGAGGGCGAAGAGGACGGCGATCGCACGGCCGATACCGCTGTCTCCGCCTGTGATGAGCGCGATTTTACCCTCGAGCTTTCCTGCTGGGCGATACTCGGTTGCCTCGGCGGAGTTGGGTGCGAGGGGGAGGAGGGTGTTTGAGGGTTCTTCCTCGAGCTTGTGCTGGAGTCCAGGGCGGGGCTGGTCCTGAGTCGAGCCAGCGGGAATGTGATCTTTGGCAAACTGCTGTGCGGACATCTGTGATAGAAGAGGATGATGTGGGAGATGGGAAGCAGATCTGTGAAGTGAGTGGGAAGCGGAAGGGGAAGGGGAAGAAGGGATGAGCAGCCTGCAGACCTTCTATATACGAGAGAGAGAGTCCCCCTCGTTGCGCTGTGGGTATTTGGATTGTGTCAGTGAGTGATCGGGGAGTCAGTGAGAAGGTCAAGCATGCGATTGAGGGTGTCAAAGCAGCGGGTGAGCAGGGTCCTCCTCACACCACACGCAGAACTCTACTCCAAGGCTTGCCTGGACAATTGAATCAAATCAGCAAGCAAGTTGGTGGACGGCAAGAGGAACAAGAGTCGACGTCAGCGAAGTCAGTGATCGTCTTGGAAGCTGGATGAACCGAGGAAGTACCGACCACCCCCACCTTCACCTGCTTCACCTTCTCAGCTTCACCTTCCCGCGCATCGACCACCTTCCCTCCATCCGCATACACTCTCGCTCAATCATCATGCTGGCCCGCATCCTAGCTCGCTCCCCATCCACTGTAGGCCATCGCGCCTTCTCCAGTGCCGCCCAAGTTCTGGCAGTAACACCCGCTTCCAAAGCAGCCGCGCCATCATCACCACTCGCAGAAGCAGCAGCAGCAGCAGCAGCAGCAGCAGCATCCCCATCGCCATCTCCAAGCAGATCCACTCCCGCTCAGACACAAGTACGCTCCCAAGACTTCCCTCCTCCCGCAGTAGCATCCTCTTCAGCAAGCTCAGCCGATGCACACTTCTGGGCCACCTCCTTCCAAGGCATGTCAACCCAACCATTCTCCCCCGAAATAGCAACCATCCTCTCAGCCCCACTCAACAGCGAAGACATCGAGATCAAACCCGACGGACTGCTCTACCTTCCCGAAATCAAGTATCGGAGAATCTTGAATAAGGCTTTTGGACCGGGTGGTTGGGGCTTGGCTCCGAGGGGGGAGACCAACGTCGGTCCTAAGATCGTCAGTCGGGAATGGGTCCTCGTCTGTCTGGGTCGGTGAGTTATCAGTCATCATACTACGCTTCCTCCAAGGGGATCACGTTCCGCTGACATCCCTAGATCGCCACAGCTTCGTCTCGACAGCACGGGGCGAGCAGGAATACTTTGATCCGTCCGGAGTCGCCACAGCTTCCGAAGGCGCCAAGTCGAATGCGCTCATGCGATGCTGCAAAGACCTCGGCATCGCGTCTGAGCTATGGGATCCACGCTTCATACGCGAGTTCAAGAAGAAGCACTGCATCGATGTCTTCACTGAGAATGCGTCGACAGGACGGAAGTGAGTCAATCCTTTCAAGCTTTTTGCGCTAGGACTCTTTTTTGGACTGACAAACTCTTTATGGATTCACAGACGAAAGCTCTGGAGAAGAAGGGATGCGCCGCCGTTCGAGTTCCCGAACAAGGAGAGCAAATAATAGAGAGAGAGGACGACTTGCCCTGGCGCTCAGCTCAGCTCTATGAAAGACGCGTCGAGAACCACACTACGAATGCAAAGACCACTCCCATCTCAAAGCAAGTCTCGATCGTGTGCCTGCCCATCAGAATGGAAATTCTCAGCTGGAAGGGTGCGCGTGAGGCAATGGTATGTGCACTCCAGCTGCTCCATGGAATGAAACATCTGCCAGGGTTTCTTGCAATTGGATGTCCGAACTGAAGAGTATAGGGGGGCCTACATGCACCGTCTCCGGGCGCCATCGTCCCTTTTGATCCGAGGATGACCAAAGAGGAATCAATGTCTGTATGTCCCCCTACTTCATCGGCCGCTTCTCTGCTGGTAGCTGGCTGGCCCTCTTTCCTCTATGTGGACATTCCGCACCTTTACTCGCCTACGACCTTAGCCAGCCCACTCCGCAAGCGCTCCTCAAAGATACTCTCTACGAATTCGCCTTCCTCAGTGATCCACTCGCCTGCAGTGAGAAAGTACAGAGGTATTTGAGTGAGTATCAACAATGCCTCCTTCAAGAGAAGGGCAGGAAAAGGAACTCACCAAAATGGCCCAAGGTGACCTTGCCCTTCTTGCCCACGCTCGACCCAGGACTGAAGTACTCCGCGTAGAGCGAGTACTCGGGCGGGACTGTCATGCCTTTCCCCTTGGGTTTTGTTGTCGCTGCTGGTGCTGGGTTCTTGTCTGAAGATGTGGTGGTGGTTGAGGGGTGCGGGAAGAGCTTGTGCTTGGGGAGTGGGGGGATGAGAGGACGAGTCTTTCGAGTGGACCTGAGGGGGAGGTTGGGGACTGTCGTCGTTGCGAGGAGGAGGAGAGGGCGGGGTTGTTAGTGGTAAATGGAAGGAAGAAGGTAGATGAAATTTGCTCACCTTCCGCGAGCCGTAGAAGATGCGATTGCCTTGGACGTACGCGTCGGCCGTCTGAATGGCAGAAAGCACGACGTACCTGATGGAGCGAAGAGAAGGAGGTCAGCTCAAGAGGCGCCGCACGCAAGAACAATGTTGATGTCCAACTCACACAGCAACAGCAACAGCGGTAGGACGTTTATTGACCTCCCAGTCCTTCTCTACGAAGTACGACCACACCCCTACTCCGATCATGAGGAGAGAAGCAACATATCCGAGAGCGAGACGGAGGTCTGTGTGGAAGTGTGAGATGGTCCATGCTTGATGTTTTGATGAGGAAGAGAGGATGCGTTTCTACTGCTTCGTCTGCTGTGAGTTTGAGTTCGGAGAGGTTTGAGTTGTCGATGAGGATCTTTTGGGAGGAGCTTGAGGCTGCTGGAGGAGGAGGAGGAGCCATGTTGTTGATGCGTTGATGATGCTGTTGTTGATGGACGTCGTCGTTGGGAAGAGTTGTTCGCACGGGGCATTTATTGTCGCTCGACGTCGTGGAAGCTCATCTTCTCGTCCACAGGGAATATCGAGACACGTGGCAGCCACGTGGTTTGTCCAACACATGCTCTCTGTATGCGCTGTGTATGCGCTCTGTATGGCATGACCTCGACGTCGACCACCTAACAATGCTGAACTTCAGACTGTCATGGCCAGCTGGACTGCGCTCTTCTTCTCCAGCATCAACCAGCGCAGGAGATACAACAACGACGACGACAACAACACCAGCGACAGGCAGACAAACCGCAATCCCAGCAGGATCATTCCCACTCGCATCATCCTCATCCTCCTCCTCAATACGATCCATCACCCGCAAGGACAAAGCTCACAAAGCAAGCGGAGTACCAGCCTCAGTCCGCTACTTCGCCATCTTCGACCCAAGACCACCTCCATCCAAGAAGAACAAGGGCAAAGGCAAAGAACGAGTACACGATGAGGAGGAAGAACAACCACCATCAACCACAGTGCTCTTCTACTCCTCCCCCTCCGAACCTACCACCACTCAGACTACCATACAGCGCAGATTAGGTCTCGCCAGCGCCATCGTGCATTTCTCCTCCGAGCTCAACAAACTAGCATCTTCCACGACATCATGGCCCAGCGCAGACACACAGAACAAGGATCTACCCAGATGGAGCGTCACAGCATCAAAGACTCGCACCCTCACCCTCCGCGTCAGACCATTCGTATACCTGCACGTCGTCGTCGATCTACCCCGTCTCCCTCGGCAAATCAAACCAGCAGCCACGCTCGGCAAAGACGGTAAAGGCGCGGCGGTCAAGTGGGAGTATGTCAGTAATGGAGTGGCGGACGAGGCTGTGTTCGAAGCTATGGCTCAGGCATGGACTTCCTTCGTGGTAAGTTCCATTCTTTCATTTCCTTTCTCAGTCAGCGTATCCAAAGGGGGGCTCAAAAATGCATTGTCTCTTCCCAAACAGGATCGAAACGGAGAACGCCCAACGCATAGTGAACCAACAACAAACGATGGCGAGGTTGATGACGACGACGAAGAAGAGAAATACCACCGCGCCCTCGAGAAATTCTTCATGCCCTGGGTCCTAACCTGGGACCTCCCTTCCTCCTCCTTCCCGAACCAACCCAAACTGTCCTCGACATCCACCACAGGAACCATACGCAACAATCCCACAACAACGAAGGCACCTTCCTCCTCCCTTCGGAAGAGTATCACCGCTGCTGTGGTTGGCACAAGGAGTAGTAGTAGTCGGCCGAGCTCGATACATTCGACGAAGGAGTCCTCCCGACCTTCTTCCTCGAGTGCATCCACGGCTGCTCTTACAGCCGCTCTGGGCTGAACATCCCCATCCCTATCCCTAAGACTCCCCATGTAATTGTAATTCACCCTTCACCCTACCCTTCTCCCGTCCCACGAACCCATCCCCCTCTTCCTGCTCCTCCTCAGAAGAAGAAGTGGCCCCAAGCGGTTCACCCGAAATCGTCAACCCAGCCCTCCTAGCCGCCTGCGCATCAAGCGCAGGCAACGACTCAGTCGAGATGAGTTCAAACCGAACATTCAACGCAAAAAAGCGCGCATAGAGACTCGTCTGAGCTTCACACTCTTCAAAGACGTCCCGGTGATGTCCGTACGCATGGACGAAGATCCGACTTAATCGTCTGGCAATACTTCCGAATTGACGGAGGGAGGCGTTGGGTATGTAGGTTCGACCCGGGAAGTGGCGGGGTTGTTGAGTAGGGCTGAGGTACCGTCGACGGTGTGGATTATGTAGTCGATTGCGCAACATTGGCGGTCTTCGCCGTGTGAGGCGCAGACGTAGAGCCAGTCGCCTGCGTTCATTGCTCCGCACGTCTCCGGGTTGGTCGTTCGGGTGCAGGCGGTCAGGAGGGTCGTCAGCCAGGGTGTCGTCAGATCTTGGACGATCCGTCTGTAGCATTTCAGAGGGGGGGGAGTTTTTAGTATAGGGAACGCGGTGCGCAATGTATGCTAGCTACTCACCTCAACTGTTCATAAACCCACACATCCGTATCCACATTCGGCTGCTGTCCCCCTCCCCCTCCTGCACCATCCCCACCTTCCCCATCCCTCCCCTTCCCCTTCACACCCCGCCGCCGCCAGAAGCAAAAACCTCAGCCCCCGGCGCAGGAGACGTGGGCACACCCACGATCCGCGCCACGTCGTGCGGGTTCGAATGCACGAGGAGGGAGATGTACTCCTGGACTTGGAAGGCGGAGTTGATCGAGGAGAGGTTGTTCTCCTGCTGTTGCTGTTCTGAGCTTGAAGAGGATGAGGATGAGGAGGATGCACAGGCGGCGTGGACCTGCTCGAGAGTCTGGCCGCGTCTGATTCGGGCTGGCATTTGTTGTATGTATGTTTTGATCTTTTGCGATGCTTGTGGATGGTGGTGGTGCATACAATCCAGCTGGATGGACAGGGAACCCCCTTCACACGCCTCATCTCCCCTGACACTCACATATGGACATACACGCCAAACTAATGCATTATATACGCACTGACTTTGCTCAGAACTGCTGCTGCTGCTAACAACGGGTTTGCAGAAATGTGGGTGTGTGTGTTCGTTGATGAGGTTATCAAAAGAAAGAGAAAACAAAAGGCGTGAAAGGGCGTTAAAAGAAACGGGGTGGAGAGAGGAAAGGGGGGTGGTGGAAAGAAGGCGAAGATGGGATGGATGGGGTGAGGGTGTGGGGGAATCGTTTGTGTGCACCGATGAAACAGAACAGAGAGAGAAGAAAATGTGTGCGATAGTTACCATTGTCGATTTGAGAAAGGCCTGAAAAGTTGAGGGTAGGACGCGCTCTCCTACGCGCCGTCTTTTCCCTACGTGACCCTACAACTCCTTCCCCCCCAGCATCCCCCCCTCCGTCTCCTCCCCTTGTTGTTTTGCCGTCCCAAGCCGCCCGAATCCTTTTTGAGTCGTCCCCTCATCAAGAATGAAGAAGACTCTACGAGCTCTGCTGGCCGCCGAGCAGGGTAGTCTCAGCAATGATACCAGTGACTCGGTAAGGGTCAATGTTCGACGCCGGACGACGGTCCTCAAGGTATCCGTAACCCTGAGCAGCGACGTGACGTGGGATACGAATCGAGGCACCCCGGTTGGCAACACCAGACGAGAAGGTGCTCATGTTGGCAGTCTCGTGCTTGCCGGTCAGACGCTGGTCATTGTCCTCGCCGTAGACGGCAATGTGCTCGACGTGGCGCTTGCTGAGCTTCTCAATGGCGTCGTTGATGGCCTTGATTCCGCCGGGCTTGCGCATTGCGTCGGTACTGTAGAGGAGGAAAGGAATATGTAAGGAAAAAGGCGCGTCTTTTTGGGATGTATGCGTCGAGAAAAGATACCCACGAGTAGTTGGTGTGGGCACCAGCACCGTTCCTGTGAGGGAAGAAGGAGAAGGAAGAGGGATAAATGAGTAAACACGCATAAACACGTTGTTACTTCCGAAATGTATGCTCACCAGTCACCGGGGACGGCCTTGGGGTGGAGGGAAACCTTGACACCCCACTCCTCAGCGATACGGGTGAGGAGGTAACGAGCCATGACGAGCTCGTCGCCCATCTTGATACCCTCGCAAGGACCGACCTGGAACTCCCACTGGGAAGGCATGACCTCGGCGTTGATACCAGAGATGGTGATACCGGCGTACAGGCAGGCGCGGTAGTGGGCCTCGACGAGGTCACGAGCGTAGACCTTGCCGGCACCTATGCATCAAGAAAGGGGAGATATGACCGTGTGAGAAGGGAAAGGGTAAAAAAACACGCGTCGCGTTTTGATTGACTCACCAACACCACAGTAGTAAGGGCCCTGGGGACCGGGGAAACCACCCTTGGGCCAGCCAAAGGGACGACCGTCCATGTCGAAGAGGGAGTACTCCTGCTCGATACCGAACCAAGGGACCTCAGCGGCGATCTGGGTCATGACCTTGTTGCAGTGGTAACGGTAGTTGGTCTTGTTGGGCGAGCCGTCGTTGTTCCAGCACTCGGCGAGGACGATCACGTTGTCACCACCACGGAAAGGGTCGGGGTAGTACTGGACGGGGCGGAGGAGGACATCGGAGTTACCGCCGGGTGCTTGCTCTGTAGATAGTAAGTGTGAGTGAGTGTGTGTGTATGCTGCGCGTGTTTTTTCTGTAAAGATAACGCACCCGTTGAGGAACCGTCAAAGTTCCACTCCTTGAGCTGGTCGATGGAGGTGACCTTCTCGTCGAGGGTTGTGGTCTTTCCTCGGATCTCACCAGTTCCGTCGATCCAGATGTACTCAGCCTGGACCTTACCCCTCTGGGTGAGGGTCATGTAAGGGGCGAGCAAGTTGGGTTCTTGGTGAAGGGACTGTTTTGGTGGATTGTGAAGAGGATGTCAGTTGTGAGTCTGTGATGATCGGTGAACGAGAATACATACCAGCCATTGTGTATAGATTGATGGATGTGTGAGAAGTGATGTGTATGGGAGAGAGAAGAGAGAGAGAAGAGGGTGGTGGTAAAGAGACAAGGATATCGGTCACTTGAATTTGGGGTCCCTCTTCCGCCCTTTTATAAGGCGACGACGATGGATGTGAAAACAGTGACCCTTGGCACGAGACCACTCCCGATGACGACGGCCGCTCCCGATTACGACCAACAAGTCACAGTCTCGCCATTTGTAATGTGAAAAAAGACTACTTACACCGCTCTATCTTAAGCATACCCGTGATAACGATTTCCTTGTGACGCCCGTCCTTTCCGTTCCAGACGGTTGGGAGGGTTTCGTTGGATTTTCCTGTTCGAGGCAAGCCCAGAAGCAGCTCACTGCGTTTCACGCAGCCGTTTTCACCCCGTGAAAACTGATGTATAACCTGCCGTTTTCTCGGGGTTTTCGTCAGAAAGATAACTCGATCAGTTTTCCCCCAGTTTTCCAGTTTTGGAATACTCTTGCGATTTTTCGATCAGTTTTCAGGGCAGGAATTCTCCAAAAAGACTTGGAGGAATTGCGAGGAAGAGCCAAGAAGGTTAACTTACTCACCCACACGACTCACCACACTGATCCTCCTCCTCGACCATCGCCATTCAAGAGAGAAGATGTACACGATCAAGATTCGAGCTCCGGGCAAGGAGTTTGTTGACGGTACTCCTTACCTCGATCGCTGCGTCTGCTTTGGGCTCTTGACTCGCCAATGACGCCCTTCAAGCGCTATCCCAGTCCTCGTCGGTTGCCCGTCTAGATTCTCTCTTGCCAAGGTCAGTACTATCAGTCTATCACCTATACCATCCTCGTTCTCTTTCCCGAATCCCGCCTCAGTCGATAGCTGACTGATTCTGTTTGACTGTATCCAGGTCTGGCGTTCCGTCGTCACAGGTCACTTTGTCCTGCGCTCAACCCATCGCCTCTCGGGTATGGGGCTATAAGAGGTCGCATATCCTACCCTCTGATATCCTGGTGAGCTATCTCCCCACTCCTTTACCCTCTTCTTCGAACCATTCTCATCCTTACCTCGCACTATCTCCATTCATCGCCTTTCTCGATGGCTAGTCCTCCCTCATCCCCAACCCAGGGTCATACTTGGAACGGCTCTCAAGATGTATGGCCTTCTCAGGCCACCACCCTGGTCGACGGTCCATCGCCGGCGTCGGCAGCTCTGAACTACAACCAGGACTCTGAGGCGAACCTGGGACATTCCATTTTTTCGTCGTCGATCATGCGACGCAGGAACTCGCCGGAACCCCCTTCCGCACCATCGCTCCCTGAAGCTCGTCCTTGGCCTCGCATTCGACATCGCTACAATCGGCTCACCCCTTTGGGTTGGTCGGAGACTCAGCGACGTCGCGATGCCGAGGAATTGGCTGAACGACTTCGTCTGGATCCGGACTACAGGCCCAATGTGTGCCTACTTCCTGACTGGCCCCATCCGCCCCGCGTGGCAGCAGCTCATCCGACTCGATCTCCAACACGGTCGCTGCGCCGCCTGCACCCGCCATGGCAGAAGCGTCCTCTGCTACTCCAGTCGCTGCGCATACCGCCACGTCCAATGCCCTTTCGCTCCCTAGTGTCCCCTTTCGTCGAAGCCCTGCCAGCAGCTCGCCTGACTCTGTCTCTGACACGGACGATGTGCCCGTCAAGAAGGAACATGCGCCCGTCAAGAAGGAGCAACCCGCAGCTCCCGTCAAGAAGGAACATGCGCCCGTCAAGAAGGAGCAACCCGCAGCTCTTGTCGAGAAGGAAAATGTGCCCGTCAAGAAGGAACAACCCGCGGGTCCCGGCGAGAGTCAAGAAGGGACAACCCGCGGATCCCGTCAAGAAGGCTCGATTGCTACTCGCACAGCTGGTCGTATCCTCCCAGTTCCTCCCTTCCGATCTCCTGCATCTGGCCCGTCAAGCCAGCCTTTGACCGGCTCCAGCTCCGCTGGCTCGTCCGGTGTTTCCTCCCGCAGGCCTCCGACCGCCCCTGATACAGTTCGGTCGTTGAGCATTCACTCGAGCAAGCCCTCCAAGCCGCCTCCGTCCTTCAGCCAGCCTTCTTCAGCTCCTCCGGTTGCTTCCGGCTCGACTCGTCGCGTCCTCCCCACCCGTCCGTACGCCTCACAAGGTCGACAGCAACACCTTCGTCCCACCCAACTCGTCTCCTCACAGGGTCAACCGGGTCAGCGGGAACAGCATGGGCAGGGATCATCGGCACCCCGTATCGGTCAGCCTATCGTTTATGCCGCGACGACAGGAGTAGGGTTTGCATCGTCAGAATCGGAATCGGAGTCCGAAGAGGCCCCCCTTGAGCCTCGAGTTGACTACGTTGCTCGCCGCAAGCGCCGACGATGCTTCTAAGCTCGCCTTTCTGCTCCTCTCTATCTCCATCTCCTCGAAGTCTTCGGCTGTCTCTTCATTTCTGTGCGTTCGAATGTTCGTTTGTCTCCCTCTCTCTCCTTCGTGACTCTCCATAGCTTCTCTCCATAGCTTCTCGGCAACTTGAATCTCTCTCTCAGTTCTGCTCCACAAACTTGCGTTCAACTGTCTATATGTCTTCTCCCTACTAGCAATATATTGTCCTTCATCTCTGGTACATTGCCTTCTTGATGCTCAAGCATTGCTCTCCGCGTTGGAACTTGGAACTACTTTGGTCCGTGATGTGATTCTGTCGTCCGTGCGGTGTGCGGCGTCCGCGTCGTGCACCAACTCCTTGCTGATGAGCTCGTCTTGTTTGCCACCACGACGCTGACAACCACCACCATCGCCGAACACGACTACCGACAAGGTCACCCAACAAGAACACAGACGCGGGCCCACACACTCTTTGCCTCTCCGCCACCACCTGCTTCCGCGGTCCTTATCAGTGACCTCTTTCTCCCTTGTCTCGATCAGCTCCGAACGCGAATCCAGGACAAGCATGGACCAGACTCCTGCGAAGAAGCTATGTCGTTGCAGGTCAAGATGTGGTTCGGCAGGGCGATGGGTGGATCGAAAAACATACAACATCCACCTCCTCAGTTTGGATGATGGGTATTCGTCTGGGCCAGACCAAGGAGGTGATGTTGCTGGCGGTGGTGGAGAGGTAGACGAGGCCGAGGACGGACCAGATCATGTGAGTCTCGAACGGTTTTAGCGCGTCTCAACTCTTGTCCTCACTACTCAACGCGTTCGTGCTCTATGTACCTAGGGAATGATGGATTTCGCTGATGGGGACGGGGACGATCCCGACGTGATCCCAGATGCGGACCTACTGCCCACCGAAGAGGACTTGCGCAACGGCGGATTCATCCTAGAGGACGCCAGCGATGACAGCGACTCCGAACAGCAGGCGACGACGAGCTCCTCATATTCTCAGCCGGAGTGGCTGTGGCTGTTCGAAGTGCTGCTCGTGTGGCTTAATGCAGTTCACAGCGTTTCCGACAGGACATGCGAGCTCTTATTGAGCTTTATGCAGGCCGTCGCCTACACGTTCTCATCGGGCTCGTCCAAGTCAGGTCCGCGCAAGAGTCCCAGCGCTCGAATGGCTCGCGTCAGGACCTCTCTTGGCCTGAATGGGTTCGGAATCACCTACGCTCTGTGCCCAGACAGATCATGCTGGACTCCCCACCTCCTCAAGATTACTATCGAACGTCACGTCAGCACCTGCCGACGTTGCGGGACCCCACTCTTCCATGATACGCGCCGCTCGCACTACACCTCCGCTCAGCCTCCTGTCCCAAAGCTGCATCAGGTCAAGGTTCGCTTCCAATACGAGCCTATCACAACATGGATCCAGCAATTGCTTCCCAGACCCGACATTCTGGCTTACTGCCGACAGCACACCCAGCGTCAACAGACTGTAGGAGTTTACAGGGATCTTTATGATGGTTCTAACTGGTCCTTGCACGACGGCGACGACTCATTCGACCTCGTCCTTCAGCTCTCCTTGATGATCGACTGGATTCAGCCATTCTACAGGCTTGGCAGCGCCTCATACAGCTGCTGTGTGGTGTCCGTTCGTGTGGACGACCTCCCCATTCAACTACGCAATGCCCCTTCGTATACACACGTCTGTTGTGTTCTTCCAGGACCTCAAAAACCCACCGCCGAAGGACTTCATGCAACTTTGGATATCGTGGTAACGGAGCTCTATCGACTTCACGAACAAGGCCTACAGGTCCCCGAGTTGCTTAATCCTGACACGGGTCTCCCGTTGAAGGTTCGAGTCCGTCTTGCTCGTCTTTTGGCGGATACCGACGCACGGACGATCGTAGCTGGGTTTCCAAGTCACTCTTCGAAGGGACAGTTCTGTCCTTGGTGCACTGTGGACCACGATGATTGGGTTGCCGCATTGTTGGGGGGAAAGGAAGTTCAGCCGAGGAACGCAGCAGATCATCGTCACAGTTCGCTGAGTGCTCTACCGGATGCGGTTCCCCGACTCCGTCCGACCGAGATCGAAGCTCTACGGCGCAATCATGCTGCGTGCCTCTCCGTCCTCTACAAGATTCCCGGCTGGTCAAGTCTCCATAACGCGCCGGTTGACGTGATGCATAATCTGGATCTCGGGCTGTGCAAACACTTCTGGACTCAAACACTGGTGGACGGCAAGCTACTGGACCAAGTCGATTTGCACATATGCAAGGAGATCCTGCAGACAACGACCTATCCGATCGGAATCACTCGAATTAGCGACGACTTGGGGCAAACGTCAGGCGGTACCCCAACGGCTGCGGGCTGGTCTGTGTTATCCCAATACGTCCTACCCGTATTGGTGGCCTCTTCCTGGACAGGTCTTCTCCTCGCGTCGTCTCAGAAAACATTTCACACTGCGAAGGTACGGATGGTGAAAAAGGGGCTTGCCGCAGATGCAGCTCTCGCCTCTCTGTCTGCCTCAACTTCAGGAGACGCTAGAACACAGTCATCCACCATGGCTGGTGCCTCCACCGCAACTCAACCTCCAGCAGCAAACGCAGCCTCGTCGTCAGCTATCAACCCGCCTACGACAACCGATCCAAAGCGAGCGCGAAAGAGGAAGGAAAAGGAAAAGAACCCCGAGTTTACCAAGGCAGTCTCGCTAGTCACGATGTTGGAGGCCGCGCTTGTGCTGGCGGTAGCGTGTCGCCTTGCACACAGTAGGGTGGTAGACGAAGGCCAGCTGAACACTCTTCATCAAAGTCTCATAACATTCGTCACTATCAATGCGACTGAGATCGACCCTACTTGGTGCCCGTACAACTTCCACATTGCGCTGCACATCGCGGAGCAAGTTCGTCGCCACGGACCAGCTTGGGCATACTGGAGCTATCCGCAAGAACGATCGTATGGACTGATGAAGAGAGTAAGTCGTCGTTTGTGCCGGGTTACGCAGGGCGCACAAACCGCCGATGAGCTCACTCTTCCATTGCCTCTTGCAACTGTAGATCAGCACCAACAGACACCGGGGCGGAGAGTTGGAACATACAATGCATACGCGAAGCGAGGACAGGCATCGGATCATGGCTCTTCTGGAGGCAACACCGATCACACCACTCTCGCGTATCTTGAAGGGCGCAATCATGTCCGAGGTCGAGAACAACCCTATGGGACATCACGCACGACGGCCGTCAAGAGAGGGCGATGACGAATCCGTACACGATCGCGACCTTGAAGGCGATATTGTGGACAGCGATGACTCCGCCGACAATGCACGAACAGGCTTAGTCTACCTCAACAACTCTGACATGGAACAGATTTGCATCCTGGCCAATAAGCACAGGAACCCGGGCCAGCCTCTATTCGTCCCGTGCTTCAACTACAGCAACCGAAACTCTCAGCTTATCTTCGACTCTGCCGCAATCTCTATCAAGGAACTGAAGGTTGGCGAGTTCCTGCTTCGTCCAAGAACTGCTAGACATGGGGTCAGGTCTGATCCATCGGCGTGCATTGTTTCCACACCAAGAGGGCAACGACTCGCACGCTTTCAGGGCATCATAAAGCTACGGTACAACGACATGCGTTCGCAGGAGAGAACCAGACAATACGTCGTGGTACACGTACTCGATCCCCTCGTATGGCGCGAAGGACCTGGGCTATCGTCTCCGACTTGGACCCAACTTGGATACATCGCTGCTAGGACTGCCTCTCTAACCCGTACCATTGTTGAAACTGAAGATGTGCTGGGACCAGCTATCGTGTTTCCAGGGTCTCGGATTCTCGGAGTACAAGGAAGTGTCATTGCAACGATGGTCCATTCTACCAGCAACATCTAATACTATCTTGGGATTCGAGACCTTTCGGTGCGTCTAGCCACGAATACCGCCCTGTCCTACGGCAGGCAAGCCTACCTGAATAGGCAGGACTCAAGAGGTGAGACTGTGATCTTACCATAACTCCCAGTGTAGCAAAAGAAGGGTTGATAACATGATGTCGACGTTCACAATTCATTTACACAGATACAAACAGAATCCACAACTCGGCTCTTGATCCTACGGTTCATCATCATCATCATCATCGTACCCCAGTCCAAGTCCAACAGCACGATCAATCATCATCATCATCATCATCATCCCGCGGTCCATTCTGATCGTTATCATCATCCTCCTGCTCCGGATCGCTACCATCACTCAACCCATTCCGACCAGTCTCTTGATCCAGTATTCGTGCTACGGCATCCGGGTCGTCAAGGTCCTCACTGTCCGACGAGTTTGGATTGCGTCTTCGTCTCTGTGGTGAGTTCGAGTAACCCGCAACCGCACTTCCACCCTCACCATCAACCTCATCCTCCTCGTTTCCGTCCGCGTTGTAGATTGACCAATCTGGATCAATGCCCCATGCCTTCGAATCCTTCGTGACGGAGTACGGCCCCTTGAATGGCCCAGCGTTGTCTGAAACGTCCGCACAGGCATCCTCGTTGGCTTCAGCCCAGGATTCGGCGACCATCCACCGCCGGACAGTCGACGGTAAGGTAAAGTTTGGAGGAAGCGGACGCAGGCACTTGGGTGGTAGGATTGATTTGGATGCCTTACGTGCGCGTTTCTTCTCCAGGGACTCCAGCTTCTTGAGGAGACAGTCGGATCGCCATGGAATACCAACAAGACGACGTACCCAACGCCCCGGACGACCTCCTTCGCTCAGAACCTCATCGTCTGACCAGCCAATCTCGTCCGGATCGCCGTCGGCTGCGGAAGAGCGCATAGGTCCTTTACCCTTGGCCACAGGACGCGTTTGCCACTCATCCTCTTCATCGCTCATCACGTACGCTTGGACAGCGAACTCGATGTCGGCCCGAACTGCTGTTCGCCGAACGGCCTCGTCGGCACTGCTGCCTTTGGCGATCTTGGATCCGTCGGAGAGGAAATAGTATCGATCCAATCGGAGAGCCTTCGCCCGCGACCCTGCCTTCCGCTGCCGACGCGCAGCCAGGCATGATCGAGACAAAGCGACCTTCTTCTTCTTCTTCCCTGAGGACGTGAGAGTAGAGGTATACTCGCGGACCCATCCGGTGAAAGTGGACCCACATCGAATGACCAGTTCCTCGAAGGTCATATCCACTGGCACGCCACAACGCTTCCGGTGGGCCAACATATATTTGTACGTTCTCCTGAGCTGCGATTGATTGACGACATCGGTATACGAGAGCCCGAAGTGAAGGCGAATTTGATTCCCACTAGTGAGTTCCTCTTCGGCACTCCTAGCCGGATCGTCTCCAGTATCTTCGATTCTGGAAGGAGGATGCTTAGGCCACGGACCACGACCCGGGTAAGGCAGTTTGGCAGCTTCCAGACCAGTCTTGACACCGCCGTAACCAAGATACACCAAGCGTCGGAAATGGAGCCTGAGTTTCGAATAGTCGTGGGACGATGCCGCTGGAGGAGCCGACGGACCACCACTTGCATTGCGACTGAGACGAGTCAGATCCTGGCGTTGACGATCGGACGCCGAGAAGTTGGAACCCTGAGACGACCCGACATCAACGGAGCTGGATTGCGACTCTTCGATACGGGTAACACGAGCTTCCAATGAGCGCAAATCGGCTGCGGTAGCGACACGACCGGTATGATCGACAGACGATGACGGGGTGCGATTGTTGAGCGTGGTATTTTGGGCAGACGTAGAGGGAGTCCGGTTATGACGCCCGCTACTCTGAGAGGTGGAATCTGCGCGCAAACGGGGAGGAGGGGCCGGCTGACCGGAGGGGGAGGAAGCAACGGGCGGGAAAGGAGGGGGGCGAGCAGTCGAAGGAGTGCGAAAAGGACTGGCCTGACTCATCTTGTCGATGCCTGAGGTTTGGCGTATTGGGATTTGGGAAGCAGAGAGCGTTGAGAAGGAAGGGAGGAAGTTATGCAAAGAGATGAGTGAAGATAGCGAAGGATGCTGGATGCAAGAGGAAACTGACAACTGACAACGAGATACTGATCTTTTATTTATACAACAACAATCGTCAGTCGAGCTTGATGCGCTGAACATTCTGTTCTGATGCCTTCCACAGTATCTACAGACTACAACTGACTACTAACTCTGATTGACTAACCAGCTAACCCTTCTATCAGATCCCAATAACAGATACCGTGTCGTCTCCGGTCTTCACGCTGACCTTCTTCATCTCCATGCGTCATGAGTCATGATCGATACCCCCCCTAACCCCCTAACCCATCTGCTTCACTTCCAAACAGCCCAGCTGCCCAGCGCCGCACCTGAACACTCTCAGTCTTCTACACTCGGAAGGAAGACGGATCAAGGCTCGAGGCCTGCTGCTCGATCGATACGTCAGACCAAGGCAACCATTACCATCGGATCAAGACGTACTTCTCGATCCAGGCAGCCCTCTCGATCGGTAGAAACTAGAAGACAGTGCAAGGGGGCGGAGGGCGAAGGTCACAAGACAGGCGACAGAGTCAACACAACCCTCCTAAAGACAAACAAGAAGATCCGGGAGCAGAGCACACACATCCTGGTTGGCGCTCGTCATCGAGTCCTCGCACACGCCGACGCAATGTGTGAATGTGTCCACTGTCCAGCGGGCAGCGACCAGAAATGATATTTCCTGCGGCATGACATGATCCAAAGCTCTATCATACAGTACTTCGAAGGGCTGAGTGGCAGGCAGGGCCAGGCGAGCAGAAGCAGAGAACCGAGAGAGAGAGAGGGGCGGGGAGCGGAGTACATAACAGATCGAGGGGCTCAGATGCAGGGGCACAAGCAAAGGGTAAAGCAAGGTTATGATTCGAAGAAGTCGCAAGACCAAAATTTCAGGAAAAACCGAATTCACCAGTGGAATTCGTGGGGAAAACTGATGGGGATGCATCAGTTTTCATACGGGATTCATGCAGTTATCAACCCCTGAAAACTGATAACCGTTTCGCAGTGGCTGTGTCTCTAGCTCGTACTCCAGCAGCATGGAGCATGACAGTCGGATGTTGAGCGGCCTCATCTCGGGATTTGAGAGCCTTTCTCCACAGCATCAGGCGGCCCTCGCTCTCGTTGTTGGGGGGATGGTTTCTCGGAGTCAAAAAGTGGTTCAGAAACAGGAGACTCTCTCACACCAGCTGGAGCGGTTTGCGGTCTTACAACTGGCAGACCCTCTCCCATTCCCTGTCACAGTCACATGAGAGAGAGCCAGGCAAGGCAAGGGCAGAGGGCAGCATGCATCTTCTTCTTCACCACAGCATACAAAAAAAAAACAAAGGAAGAGGCCGAGATCTCTGCGGGCATCAAGCAGGCGGCTTCCTTATCGCTCCTTTCCCTCATTTGATTGATAAGAACTCGCAGCAAAGACTCCCCGCAACACACTGCTCCTGTGGGTGACCCTATTTCCTCCGCAGCCATATCCGCGTTCCTGCTTCTTCCCTTCCGAGAGTGGGATCGGGTGTCTTTCCGCTTTCCGCGCTCTGCCCTCACGCTCACCGACCCCAGCAAGCTGAACACCGTGTTGAGCGGGTGAGTGAGCCTCGCCCAGGGCCGACGAGGGCGCAAGTATGCCCTGCATAAATCAATGAATGAAGCAGAGGTGTGAGCAATGGCCGGCATGGGTCCTTGCCTCGTCCAGGATGAGATCCCAAGCCAGGCACGCACAGGCATCTCCACCGCCCGTCTTCCCAGGCACATCTAATCAACGCAATGCAACCCGGCCGGCAAAAGGCTGAAGATCTGTGCAGCACAATTTGTGGTGTGTGTAGTACGACGACATAATGGAAAGAGAGAGAGAGAAAGAGAGAAGAGGCTGGAGAAGAAGAAGACCGAAAGCAGACGACAAGGGGAGCACGTGAGGAAGGCGAAAGGTCAAGGTTGTTGTTTAGAGACGCAGAGAACGAGAGAGGGCAGAGAGAGGGAGGGAGGGAGGAAGAGGGTCATGAATTCAAAGTAATTCTTTTCTTTTTGGGTGGGTGCTTGGGGACGGGCGTGGTTGAATGGTGTACCTGGATAAAAGGGCCGAGCGTGGGGTCGCGACGAGAGATGAGATCGTCCCTCACTTCTCCTCCTTGCCCTCCGCCTTCGCAGACTCCTTCTCCGCCGCCTCAGCAGCCGCAGCCGCCGCCAATGCTCCACTCGCTTTCCGTCCTTTGCCCCACGCTCCCGTCGGTGGAGGAGCACGAGGCGTAGAGGGCGGTGGCTCAGGCGCGTCCGTAGCCGTCGCAGGAGTCGAGCTCGTCGCATCGGAAGTAGTAGTACCCTCCGCCGCACCAGCACCAGTCGCAGACCCGTTCGTCAGATCAGACGCAGCAACAGGATCAACCGCCGCCGATGCCGCGGGAATAGCGCCAGCAGCTGTCTTCTCAGCAGAGGAGGAAGAATCCTCCTTCTGCTGCCAAGCTCCAGCCTTGTTGGCTCCAGACGAGGCAGCAGCCGTAGCCTTGCGCTCCTTCTCCTCCGCACGCTTCGTCTCCCGCTCCTTCCGCTCATCCTCCCGCTTAGCAACCAACCGCTCCTCAATCTCCCTCTCCCGCTCAGCAGCATTCACAGGTCGCGCAGCTCCAAAGGGACTAGGCTTGCTCGGAGACGCATCCGTCGTCTCGTTCGAACTCTTCGCCATCGCAGCCGCATCCAGAACAGCAGCAGAACTGCGAGGCTTCAGCTCAAGTCGCTTTCGCTCCGCAGGCACCGCCGCCGCTGAAGGGGTGGTAGCCGCACCACCAGTAGGAGGCGTAGCCCCACCACTGCTGCTTCCGCCCGCGGCACCTCCCTCAGGCGCCAACGAGCCCGTAGGCTGCCTCCGCGGAGCCGTCCGCCAGTTCGACGCCTCAGGAACAACCGCTCCACCCTCGGATCCCTGCTGACCAGCTCCACCAGCGCCAAACTTGCTCGTCCTCCGAACAGGTCCCCCAGGCGTCTCCGAGCTCGGCGACAGGGGCCCACCGCCACCAATCGCAGGACTCAACGGACCACCAGCAGCAGGCCCGCCAGCCGAAAACTTGGATCCGAAGCCCATACGCTCACCCGCTCCGGCGTACTTCGCATCCAACTCCGTACCCGCCGCGAGGTTGTTCGACTCCCGTCGGCGCAACTGAGGTGTCCGCGCACCACCATCCACACCCGGTCCTGCCGCCCGGTCCTGCGAACCACGACGGGGGGATGAGAAAGGCGCCGAGCCAGAAGATTGACCAGGAGGCGGTCCACCCACAGCTTTACCCGTCCTCCACTCATTCGCCACATCGCCTGCACCAGGCTCCATCGGGCCGCCCGGTCCGGCTCCTGCACCTGCACCCGGTCCCATTCCCATCGGCATGCGTTCGCCGGGACCTGCACGACCACCCCCTGCGCGGGGATCATTGCTTCCTCTCCTGGTCAATCCGCCCGGGGCGGCTCGGCGGCGGGGAGAGGGCCGGTTCGGCGCCATTGGGAGGCTTCCTCTGCGGCGGACGGGTTACCGAACTCGTCCTCACCGCGTCGAGGACCGCCAGTGCGACGGGCACCAAAGCCGCCTTCTTTAGCTGTAAGATCAAATTCGCACGGACAGATGTTAGTGACGCGCCCACGAAAAAAAAGTGTTAATGAGAAAGAGAAATACTGACGAGGTTCGGCGACGCTGACACGGACGTTTCGGCGTTCATCTGGCTTCCGGATCGGTTGAGGGCTTCCTTGAGTCCATCGAGCGTTTCGAACTCGACGTATCCGAACCCCTTGGGCTTTCCATCCGGACCCATCACAAGGCGGATGCTCACGGCCTGTGATCAAAAAGGAGATGAAGTGGATCAGCGCCTTATAAAACGCACAGATGAGACGGGAATAGCGTCTCTCGATGATCCCCGTCTGTTCGTTTTTCAGGAACATACCACGTGAGGAGCGAAGAATTCCGCAATGTCACCGTCGGAAATTTCGAATGCGAGGTTGCCTACAAAGGCTGTGAAGGGCGCCCGCGTGGGAGGGGAAGTTCTTCGCGCGAGGGGTAGCCGCGATCGCCTCCTCCGCCTCCACCCATTCCGCCGTAGCTGGATGCACCGCGGTCGGGTGCGCCGGCCAGGCCGGAGGGACGGGTGTAGCCTCCGCGGTCGTCGCGGGAGGTGGCTGGTGTGTGAGAGAGAGAGAGGTTCAGTAAAGGCGCGTGGATAAGTCTTTCTCCTGAATGGGTATGGGTGAAACTCACGAGCACTGGGGAGGTCGTCGATGTCGTCAGCCCACGATCCGCCGCCGGTCGCTTTTGGGGAGTGGAAAGAGAGAGAGAGAGAGGGGTGAAAGGGGTCAGCTTTGTGCCAATTTCCGAGGGCTGGCAGAATGAATGCCGGGGATGATTTACGCACTGGTGTCGGCGAGGAAGTCGTGGATCGACATTTTCTGTTGCTTTTTGGGAGCTGGACAGAGGGAGAAGCGGGAAGTCAGTGAGCATTGACCATGGTTACATCCATGCACCAGGTGAGAAGAGATACTTACCCATGCTGGGCAGGAGGATCACAAAAGGGTGAGGGAGGGAGAAGCGCCGGGGGAGTTGAGGTGATTCAGCGCGCGCCTGTTGTGGTCGTCGTTGTGTTATGAACTCGTGTAGAAGAGATCAATTGGTGGGTGTGCGCAGGATGGCTGGCTGGAAGAAATCTGTGAGCCTTGCCTGCCTTCCACAAGGCAAAAGTTTGGGGGAGGGAAGGACAAAACGCGTGACGCGATCATCATGATCATTCGCCACGCGTCATTTGGTAAGCGCGTCATTACTCTTCTTCTTCACTCGGCCGAGAAAGATTCAAGTCAGAGACACGGTGTCGCGAGATTCGAAGGTCCCTCTCCCTCCCTCAACTTTTTTTTGGGTCGAAGCTGCAACGAGCTCGAAGCATAGCAGCAGCAGAGAAGAAGAATCTTCAGAGGCTGACAAGGAAGAAGGCAAGCGATGGACATCACGCGGCCCCTCACCTCGCACATCGGCGGCGCGTCCTTCTCCTTCCTCACCTCCGAGGAAATCCGCGCCATCTCCGTCCAGCAGATCGCAAACCCAGTCCTCTTCGATAGCACCAACACGCCCTCCCGCGGTGGACTGTACGACCCTGCGCTCGGCCCCATCGACAAATTCGACATCTGTCAGACATGCCATCTGCGCTCGTACGAGTGTCCGGGACATTATGGGCACATCGAGCTTGCCTCTCCGGTGTTCCATCCGCTCTTCATGACCCACGCATACAACTTGCTCCGAGGAACTTGTCACTTCTGTTTCCGGTTCAAGGCGCCGGCCATGCAGATCATCCTCTTCGTCGCTCGCTGCAATCTGATCGACCACAATCTCCTCAAGGAGGCGGACGATCTCGCGAATGAGCAGCTGCTCAACCAGAAGACCTTCACTGGCGCGGACGGAGCTCGGCCTGGGCAGGAAGACGTCGAGGTCGAGGACGGTGACGGGACTATCGAGACGCGCGAATCAGTCGGCGTAGAGACGGAGACGGTTGATGCATTCCGGAACCGAATCAACTCCTTTGTCGAAGAGCGGATACGAGAGAGCGGGAATGGAGGAGGAGCCACTGCCGCAAAGGACGGCGCAGCATACGCTGCTAGAAGAGCTCTCATCAATGCGTTCCTGAAGCTCATCATCGTCAAATCAAAGTGTCACTACTGCCGAGCGTGAGTATCGCCTCTTTCCTTTTTCCCGTGTATATGCGCATACTGACGACATTGTTGTGTACATATACGCTACCAGGTTCAACCCCACCATGAGGAAGGACGGTTTCGTCAAAATCGTCGAGCGCGAATTGACAGATCGAGAACTCGGCCTGCACAAGGCATGGGGCATCAACCGACCCAACGCCATCCTCATGTCAGAAGCTGTCCTACGGGGAGATGCCAAGTCTTACAAACCCGTCAAGAAGGCTCCCTCGGACGAAATGGACGTCGACACCCAAACCGAAGACGAGAACACGGAAATTGAGGAGAGCGGGGATGAAGACACGGCGAAGAACACTGCAGCTTCAAAATTGCAACAAGTTCGTGACGCACGCAAGAGAAGTAAGGAGGCCAGTAAGAAGACGCGCATGGTCACGACTCGCGAGGTTCGCGCAACCCTCAGACTGCTCTTCCGCAACGAGCCCGTCGTATGTTCGCTCCTGTACGGCAGAAACGATGCTCCCAACGCTGTTCCATCACGGCCTGGCTCTGATCCCATCGAAGACATGCGCGGAGCCGATCGGTTCTTCATGGAGGTCATCAGCGTCGCGCCGACGCGTTTCCGACCAGCGAGCAAGATGGGCGACCAGACCTTCGAAAATCCTCAGAACGAGCTTCTGAACAAGATTATACGCTCTAGCTTTGAGCTTCGGGACCTGAACCAGGCTTTACGCGGTCTCACTGGTAAGGACCTTGCAGGTGTGACTGGCAGCGAAGATTCGGGCGTGCTGGACGAGCAAGCCATCCGTGCTGCGCGCGAGGAGCGTGATGCGAAGCGGACGAGGTCGTACGAGTCCGTTCTGAACGCCATGGTTGCGCTGCAAGTCTCTGTCAACTGCTTTATCGACTCGAGCAAGAACCCAACGGCAACAGCCGCTCGTCAGCCTCCGCCCGGTGTCAAGCAGGCCCTCGAGAAGAAGGAAGGTCTCTTCCGGAAGCACATGATGGGCAAGCGAGTCAACTATGCCGCTCGGTCCGTTATCTCTCCGGACGTGAACATCGAGACCAATGAAATTGGTGTCCCACCCGTCTTTGCGCAGAAACTTACCTACCCGGAGCCGGTGACGCAGTTCAACTACAACCTCATGCGAGACCTGGTCATTGCAGGCCCGAAGAAATACCCCGGTGCTGTCGCTGTGCGGGACGAGCATGGCGTAGAGACGATGCTGAGCTCCCTGACGGAGGACCAGCGCAAAGCCCTTGCCGATACCCTCCTCACGCCGCCTGACTTGGCTGGTCCGATGGCTAAGAGTAGCTTTGCTGGGATGACGGGTGCTCCTCGAACTCCCACGGCCAACAAGCAAGTTCTGCGACACCTTCGCGATGGTGATATCCTCGTCATGAATCGCCAACCGACCCTCCACAAGCCCTCGATGATGGCGCACAAGGCTCGCGTCTTGAATGGCGAGAAGACGATTCGGATGCACTATGCCAATTGCAACTCGTACAATGCCGATTTTGACGGTGATGAGATGAATATGCATTTCCCTCAGTCGCAGGCTGCTCGTGCGGAGTGCTACAACATTGCGAATACGGATAACCAGTACTTGGTGCCTACGAGCGGGAACCCTCTCCGAGGTCTGATCCAGGATCACGTCGTGGCGGGTGTGTGGATGACCTGCAAGGACAGTCTGTTCTCGAGGGAGGAGTATCAGCAGCTCCTCTATGGTGCCTTGCGGACGGAGGAGGACTACACGGGCCAAGGTGGACGGTTGATCATGCTTGATCCGGCGATTCACAAACCTCAATATCTCTGGACTGGCAAGCAGATCATTTCCACGCTGTTGCTGAATTTGAAGCCTGCTGGTGCGGCAGGGTTGAACCTCAAGTCCAAGGCGAAGGTGGCGGGCCGATACTGGGGCAAGGACCATTCAGGAGAGGAGGAAGTACTGTTCAACGACGGCGAGCTGCTCACGGGTGTTTTGGACAAGAGTCAGTTCGGTGCTTCGGCCTACGGTTTCGTGCATTCGATCTATGAGATCTACGGCTCGGATTACGCGGGCAAGCTGCTCAGTATCTTGAGTCGACTTTTCACCAAGTTCCTCCAGCACCGAGCTTTCACCTGTCGGATGGACGATCTCATGCTGAGTGCGAAGGGTGACGGGATGCGCAGGGAGCGACTTCAGATTGCTGCTGAGTCTGGGCGGAAGGCAGCCTTGCGCAATGTTGGACTTGGCGACGTGACGGACCTGTTCAGCGTTGAGACGGAGAACAAGCTCAAGATCCGGATGGAGGAAGTCCTTCGTGACGATGCTAAGCTGGCCGCGCTCGATGCGGACATGATGTCGGCGTGTAACGAGCTGACGAACTCGGTCAACTCGATTATTCCGGAGTATCTCGACAAGCTGTTCCCTAGGAATAACATGCAGATGATGACGGTGTCGGGAGCTAAGGGGTCTCCGGTCAACGTCTCGCAGATCTCCTCCCTTCTGGGATCCCAGGCTTTGGAGGGTCGGCGTGTACCCGTCATGGTTAGCGGAAAGACCCTGCCTGCCTTCAAGGCGTTCGACACGACTCCGCGCGCCGGTGGCTACGTTGCCAGTCGTTTCTTGACTGGTATTCGTCCACAGGAGTACTACTTCCATTGCATGGCTGGTCGTGAAGGTCTGATCGACACGGCTGTCAAGACGTCTCGTTCCGGATATCTGCAGCGTTGCTTGATCAAGCACTTGGAGGGTGTGCGGGTACATTACGACCAGACGGTTCGGAACAGTGATGGTAGCGTCCTGCAGTTCTACTATGGCGAGGACGGACTGGATGTGACGAAGAGCAAGTACTTGGAGCAGTTCGACTTCACGGCGCTCAACTATCTCAACTTCAAACGCCGATACTACAGCCCACAACTCGCTGACATGGTCGACAGTGTCAAGGCGGAAGAGCACATGAGCAAGGCGCTGAAGAAGCCACACAAGTACCCACCGGTCATGAACCTGTACGACCCCGCCACTCACATAGGCTCGATGTCGGAAGCATTTGCGAAGAAGCGGAGAGACTATGTGACTGCCAACTCGCGTGGACTGCTTGAGGTCAAGATCAAGAAGAAGGACCGAGAGGTGCCGAAGATCAAGAGCATCGTTCCCAAGCTTCCCAGTTCCACTTTTGCAGCGATCACCAATGTGCTGTACCACCGTGGGCTGGTCGAGCCTGGTGAGGCTGTCGGGCTCCTCGCTGCCCAAGGTGTAGGTGAACCATCGACGCAGATGACGCTGAACACGTTCCATTTCGCTGGTCACGGTGCGGCGAACGTAACGCTTGGTATCCCGCGTTTGCGTGAGATTGTCATGACGGCTTCGCAGAAGATCAAGACGCCCATCATGCATCTGCCGGTCCGGGAAGGTATAACGCAAGAGCAGATGAAGACGTTCTGCAAGGATGGGAGTCGACTGGTCCTTTCTCAGGTGATCGACACTGCCATCGTGACGGAGCGTATCTCGGGCAAGAGTGCGCAGAATGCATTCAGTCGGCAACGGTCGTACACGATTCGACTGAACTTCTACCCGGAGGAAGAGTGCATTCAGGAGTTCAACACCGAGTTCCTTGCGATCCTCGAAGGGCTGGATGCTACCTTCTTTCCCCTGCTCGAGCGCGAGATCATCAAGGAACTTCGGAAAGTCAGTCGGGACCGGATCCAGCAAATGGCCAGCATTGGAGAAGGTCGCCGATTCAATGACGGGCCAAACGGTCAGCCTTCAGAGGACGCTGAGGAGGAGACAGCTGGTGCATCGAGCGAGGGTGGAAGTCGGCAGAAGAAGAAGCGGGATGGAAAGGACGGTGGGAAAGGACGAGCTCCCCAGAATTTGGCCAACGTGGGCGAGTCGGATGATGATGATAGTATGAGCGAGGATGGCGATGGCGATGCTGATGAGGCGAAGCGGAAGTCAAATTCGATGGCTCAGTCGTCGTACGAGGATGGTTCTGAAGAGGAGGACGAAGAGGACGAGGACGACGAGCCTGGTAAGAAGTCCAAGTCAGCCTTGGCGTCTGATACTGAATCGGACGACGACGACGACGACGCTGCGGACGGTCCGGATTCGACTCGCAAGCCTATCTCGGCCCGGCGAAAAGCCACGATCCGCGAGCGAGTGAGCGGGCTTCAGACGTCATTGCAGGAGTTGAGCAAGTTTGTCACTGCCTTCAGGTCGGACAAGACCGGGCAGTGGGTCGAGGCTGACCTGCAGTTCGACAGTAAGGCTGATAAGCTCTTGCTCATCAACGTCGTAGAGCGGACTTGTAAAATGAGCGTCGTGCATGCCAGTGAGTCGCTTTCTACAGGGAGCACTTTAAAAGTGGGCTTTGTGTGCTGATGTGTTTTTTATGTCAATCTGTGCAGTTCCCGGCATCCAGCGCATCATGATTCAGCCACCACAGCCGGGGACGACTGTGTCGAACACTCTGACAGCCGAGGGTATCGTAAGTATCCTTCAACCCTAGTCCTCCATGATTGATGGAGCCTTGCGTATCTCATCCGTCTTTCTTCCTTCTGCAGAACTTCTCAGCATCTGGGACTTCGGTGAAGGTGTGATCGATTTCGACAAGCTGTACACGAACGATATTGGCGGCCTTCTGCATACGTACGGCGTGGAGGCAGCCCGAGCTGCCATTGTGAGCGAGATGAAGGCGATCTTCGATGTGAGTGTTCTTTCTTTCTTTCTTTTTCGTTTCCTTTTCGGGAGCTGAACTTGTTTGCTTGTCCACAGACGTACGGTATCGCTGTGTCGATGCGCCATCTGTACCTCATCGCCGACTATCAGACTGCTCAAGGCGGGTTCCGGCCCTTCAACCGCTCAGGCATTGCCGACGCGCCATCACCGCTCCTCAAGGCCAGTTACGAGTGAGTAGTGATCAGTCTGGTTCACCTTGGGCACCCAACCTTCATCACTGGAGCTGAACATTGATTTCTGTTGGATTTACAGGATGACGATGACGTTCTTGGGCAATGCGGCGCTGCATCAAGAGACGGAGGACTTCCGTTCGCCGTCTGCCAACATTGTCATTGGGCGGCCGATCAAGTCGGGTACGGGTGCGGCGGCGTACATATGAGTTTGCCTGTCCTTTCGGCTGCTTGATCCTTGCTCTTGTCCACTCGTCGCTTTCTGTGCCCTGGAGAAGAATGTCTGAGCAGCAATTTAGATCTTGCTTTTGTGTTTTGTTACTTATGTCTGAAGGCGTCTACATAGTGAGCAAGACGAAGTCGCTACGTACTGACTGTGTTTCTGATAGGCAGAGGAACGTTCGAGTTTCGGTTGCATTTGTTGTTGATTATGTTTTTCGATTATTTCCCACGGTTACGGCGCCAGTGGAGGCTATCGATTTGCGGTGCATCTGCAAGCGCGCAAAACCTCGAAGTCAAAAGGTCATGCATTTCATCCTTTCCGGACCTTGTCCGCGCATCGCTATTGTTTGTACAGGAACGTCAGATAGGTTGAAAGAACGCATTCCGAACACTGAGCAAAGCAAAGTAGAAGGGACTCGCCTCCGTCCTCTCGTCTTAGGCTCGATGAAACCGTCGATGCAGTGCGCGGAGGAGGACGAAGGGTGGATCCCGCCGTCCAGAAGGTTCGTCAAGAACGTTGCACAATCGCATGGGAATGTTTCACGCTTTGCGTCGATGGACGCCAAGGGAATGTGAAGAATTCACTCCCGACCTCCTTTGTTGAGGAGGGAGGAACGCCCAGGCACCATCTAGCACCCAGAAGTGCCTTCAAATGCCTGCCCACCAGGCGAAAGCGGTGGAGGGATAAGTAGACAACCGGAGTGCTCCGCCCATCCGCGCCTCACCAGAACCTCTCACATCTCCAGCGCAACGTCCTTTCCTTCTCCGTGCACCACTGCGGAGAAGGCGGGTTCGCACTCCCCAATTTTCACACCACCTACTTCCAATCCCATCGATCAGGTCGTGCACGTCTCCGTCGCCAGCAGACCCAAAAGCCCATGCAGGGTGACCCCTCAATCCGGCGACGGGCCTGCAGGGGTCAGTGGCAATACGCCAGTCGTGCCTTCCTCACGGCGCCACTGTTGCCCGACGGATTGATCGGAAAGGGAGTTGGCCTGGGAGGCATGTGGGAGGAGATGATTACAGAGAAGTAGTGCGGAGGAGGTTTATGGTGGCCAATCGACCTGGGCTGGGAAGGCGTACCCGGCGCTGACCACCATAGGAGAGGGCCTTCTGGTCGCTGCCATGAGCACCGCCTACCATGAACCCTCGCAGTGAGAAAACAAGGTACAGAAAGGGAAGGGGATAAGGTGTTGGGGAGACAGAGGAGGAAGTTATGAAGTTAACGGATCACATACTTCGAGCATATGCAGAATGGAGATGTTCTGGGAGAGCACTCACCTATAGTCAGTAAGACCAAACTGGTACCTTCTTCGGGCACATCTTCTTCGGTGATAGCCTTGGCGGACGATAGAGCCTTCGGTCTTCTTGGCTTTGCCTTGACGCTCTTGCTAGCCTTGGGAGGGGTTGAGCTGGAGGATGAAGAGGAGGTGGAGTTGTGGTGGGAGTCGATTCACTCTTTGACTTGGCGGTACTTGATCTTTTCTTAGTACCTCTCCACCAGATCCGAGCTGAAGGACGAGCCCGACTGGACGAGGGCCAGTGCGGGCAGGTTCGCTTCTCAGCGGAGGTTGGAGAGACCGAGGTGGGCTCGTACGGCTTCGAAGATGGGACCATGCATGGGGTCGTCGGTTGCGCGGAGGTATGCGATGGAGTGGGAGGAGCAGAAGTCCAGAGCGATCGAGGGCGAGAGTGTAGTATCGGACTGTAGAAGGAATCTATGGCTGCTGTTGGCCTCCCGTCTGCGCTGGAAGAGAAGGAGGATGCGCAGAGTTCCGAGAGGACGTCGTCCGTTTCGGGATGACCCATAGCGACTGCGACTCGAGCTCGAGCTGGAACCGAGAATATCGAAGACGGAGGAGAGATTGTCAGCGGATAGTCCATCATCAGGACAGTGGAGACGTCATTCGGTCCGGCTGGCTTGATGTCGGCGTGCGTCTCTGGTGAAGTGGAGGGAGGCGCGGCGGCACTGATGATTCGGTCGCGTGGGCGAGATCGGGGTTGTGAGATGATTCATCGGGAGGGAAGGTCCCATTTGTATCGCGGGCATGTCGGATGTGAGGTAGGATATGCTTGGCGAGGAGGGTGGAGATGGTGTCATGCTGCGGAATAGATCAACCTCGTTGTCAGCTATGAATGAATTCACTATGTATGTATGCTGTAGACTCACATTGGGCAGATCGCCAGGAGCGATGGCTGGCAGAGCGCGGGGACGACGAGATGCTCAGGACCAGCGACGGACGAGGTCGAGGTTGATGGACTGAAGCAATCCCCTCTTTCCAGCATTCATCCAGGTGTGAGTATGTACGCTGTCGACCCGACACAGCAAGCCATGCCATGGTTGTGTGCATTCATTCCAGCATTCCAGAGTGAGACGTTTTCTGCAACCAACAAGAGGGAGGCAAGAGCAAAGATTGAGGGATCTGGTAGGCTTCGTCGCCTCTACCACGCAGTGGATTTCTTACAGTGCCGTCTCCATTCAACCATCCTTGGGCAGTTCGCACCACAGATCCGCAAGGCGCATTGAGGCGTGTCTTTTTGAGCATTTCTTCTACCTACTTACACCTGCCCTCTCTACTGAGCACGACTGCCCTTTCCTGCCCTTCCCATTGAAGAAACGTCCTGCTCGCTCTCTTGGACGGGGCGTTTTGGAGTGATGATGATCTAGAGCTGGTCCTGCGCGGTCGCTTCTTGTGCTCACATCTCTTTTCCCTCTTGGGTTCTGACGACTAAATTTTCTATCTTGTTGCCATCTTCGTTGCAACAGAGACATAGACTCAAGCCTCAACTGGTACTTGGCAGCAGGCACCGTACGGACCAAAATATGCGGCTAGAAATACAACTTGGCCGAGCCGCAATGCAGATTACACTCTCTGCGAGTGCATAGAGGCCGTGCCGAGGTTTCTACTTACAACCTCTCCAACCCTCTCTATATAGCTCAGCCTTTCAGACTCCCAGCTGCGCACGGCTCGAACCCCACCTTGAGAAGACATAGGAGGATGCACAGGCAGCTGCTCATCATGGCCGTTGTTGACCCTCCATCCCTCTGTGATCTTAGGCTGATTAGGTTCTAATGCTGGGGCCGGGCCATCATTAGGTCGCTGGGCAAGGATACAACTGGAAGGAGATGGGCGAGGTCATATGCCCATATATCAAGATAGGTACCACTAGAATGGGACGCGCGGTGTATTCAGGACGGCGTCAGCTGACGTCGGGCTCAGCAAGTAGGCACTTTAGCAGTGTGCCGCTCCGGATCTTCTTGGTGAAAGGTCAAGAGAGAGTCGATCAAGATATAGACCGTGCGAGGTGTGAGAGAAGAGATCTTCCGGAATCCCCCCTTTTTTCTTCTTCTTCCCTTCCACCACCATCTCCTCTCCTTTCCTCTCCTCTCAGAGACTCGCTCCCTTCACCAACTTCGAAGGGTGAGTATCATCAGACCATCACTACGATACTTCACCTTCCCTTTGAACACTGGATGCTGACCGAGCACTCTTTCGATCCTCTCTATCTCCTCTTCGCATCACCTTTCGTCCTGGATTCGGTCTTTCTGCCTTGCTCCTTCTTGCCTGCTCTGTTCTCTTGCGCATACATCCGCGATTCTTGTACGTCCTCATGCTTGCTTCTATCCACTGACCGTCATTCCTTGTCCCGTCTCAGTCTCATGCCCTCCTCAATCATGGCCTTTCTCATCAACACCTCGTTCGATTTTCTTCTCCTTTCCGTTTCCGGTGAGCCATTCTCCTTCCTACCTGCTTCAATCCTTCCCTCGTCTTCATCATTTCCGTCTCATCCCTGCCTCGATCGCATTACTCCTACGATCTCTCACTCTCTTTTATCATACCCTCTTTGATTCTCGTATCTCCGCCACTCCCGATCTCTGTCTCGAACTGACCCATTCATCATCACCACATTCCCTTCGAACCTTCTTCGATCCTGACCTCACTCATGCGACCTTCAATCATTCTCCTCTCTGGCGCATCTCTCAATCTCCTCATCTGCCGCATCTCTTCGTTCGGTTCGTTTCCTTAGCCGACACGCAGCAAGATAGATCCGGCAAGACGGTGGCAACGACGCAGTTGGTAAGACGAGGTCGGCGACTTGGCGACGGGCGGCAAGGTGAGCATCTTGGTCTCCTTCCACCACTCCTACTTTCCTGAGCACCGACGCCTGAGAATTCTTCAACTCTTCCTGCTCCAGTACATTCGGTCAGTGAGGACGACTCCGACGCCGAGGTGAAGGACGATCCGGTACGGCAAGGAGCAGCAAGACGTCGGACGGCGACACAGCGGCGACAAACGAGTGAGTACCAGAGGACCAGTCTTATCTGACTCCATTGTCGAGCACCGTTTGGTCTGAACCTTACGTTCGTTTCTATCGCAGCCAGTGCGACCAAAGGAGGACGACTTGGGATCGACAAGAAGGGACGGATGGTAACGAAGGGTGAGTCCAGTCGCACGTTCTTACGTTCTCCTGCTTTCTTTCGCACAGGTACGGCGCCTCAAGATACGTCGGACAAACGAGGCAGCCCAGGTGAGCTTCATCGTTCTTGCTCCGTCGCATGCTCTGGAACATCAAGCATCAAGCAGCTGAAATTCCCTCACTTGCCTTCGCAAACAGCTGTTACTACAACACGGCAAGACGAGGACGGAGACGGCTGTGGGGAGTGACGCTATCTCCCCCATTCGGTGCGGCAAGACGACGGCTAGCGACTTCACAGAAAAGACCAAGGTGAGCATCATCGAAATTCAGACACTTTCTCAGCGTCATCTCTTCCCAAGGCATCATCTGACTGATACTCCTTCTTGCCTCGATTTTGAACCACCCAGCCGTTAGTACAAGAAGGCGGATCGACGGCGTCGGCGCGAGGAGAAGGTCAAGGTGAGTAGTATCGGACATAGACTGAGTAATTGACATGGTCTCTTTCTCTTACAGGATCGGTGCGGGGGATCAAGGTCCGCCACCCACAGGGACAGCTTGCGGTGAGTCTCATCAATCGTCATGCATTCTCAATTCTATAAGCATCACACAGCTGACTCTTTGCATTATCACTTCATCCCGGGCTGGTGCACCAAGGAGGCAGACGGACGATGAACGGTCAAGGGTGAGTTCAGACGCTACCACATACTGACTGCTTTTCTTTTCTTTCTTACAGATGCTGACGCCTGACGAGCCAAGGTAAGTTCGGTCGATTACACTGACTCTCTTCTTATTCCATTGATTACAGGGCCTGACGGGACAAGGTGGGTTTGCGCTAATATGCTGACGTTCTCTTTTTCACAGGGGCCTGACGGGACAAGGTGAGAGCGTGGTGCTTCTGCTTACTTTCTTTTCCTTTATCTCTCACAGGATCTGAAGCGTCATACTCAGGGCTGACATGCTGACGTTCTTTTCCTTTATCTCTTACAGTCTACAGGATCTAAAGCGTGACTATGACTTAGGGCTGACATGCTAACAACCTTTTCCTTTCTCTTCTTTCTCTGTTGCAGGACCTGACGGAACGAGATAGATTCGAGCTCACCTGCTGACTTTCTCTTCTTCTCTTTCTCACAGAGCCCAATGTGCCCAGGTAAGTTCGAGATGCTTCTGCTGACATTCTCTTCTTTTTCTTACAGATTCTGAAGGGCCAAGGAACCTTCGTGCTGACCTGCTGACCTTTCTTTTTTTCTCTTCATTCTATAGACACAGGGCTGACATCGACTCGGATGGCAAGACGCAGGACACAGGTCGACTCGCAGTACGCCAAGAACGAACGATGACGGCAAGGGGCGTCAAGGCTTACTAACCCTTAACCGGAGCGGTACGACGACGGCCGACGACACCCACGGTGACGGTGCGGGTGGGTCTCAGTACACTGGTCTCATTCTCACATCTAGGAACTGACATTTTCCCACCGTCGATTCTGTAACTAACAGGGCAGCTAGACGAAGGACGACACGGTCGAGAAGACGGACAGCTTAGCAGGTGAGTTCGCACGCATATACTTACGTTCTTTTGATTTCTCTTGCACAGGTCCAGTGGTTCAAGACCTGCAGTTTAACGAGGACGGCACAGGTGAGCTGGATTGGCCTTGCTCAGTCTCATGTCCTGAAGCTCAAGTAACCGAAATTCCCTCTCCTTTCCAATCCCACACAGAAGGTGTGTCGAGGCGGCAAGATGGAGTCCAGCTCCCTCGGGGACATAGTCATGGTGAGCACCAGCAAAGCCCATCCCTTCTCCTTTCCATAACTTCCCGAAGCGTTAATCCAACTGACATGTTCTTACCTTCATCCGTACCCAGCTGGTGCGGGAAGAGGAGGAAGCACTGCATTAAGACGAAGGTGAGTAGTATCGGATTGACTGACCTGGTATCTTTTCTCTCCTGCAGGATCGGTGCGGCGGAACCAAGGTCCGCTCGCTTCGGAGACGGCTCTGGGTGAGTTTTTGTCAACATCCTCCATCGTCACTTGCATGAGCATCACACAGCTGACTCTCTGTATCCTCGATTTCTCCAGCCGGCGCGTCAAGACTACGGCTCGGGAGCGACAAGACAGACCTTGACTAGCCAGAGTTGAGTTTGATTCTACTGACATTATCTCTTTCTTCCTCCCTTACGGGGCCAGGGCTACCGTGCAAGGGCCGCAAGACCACGGCTGGGGCGCAGGTGAGGCTCACTGCAGTTTGCTAATTGCTTCCTGACACATCTCCTATAGCAGGAAGCAACTGACCATCTCTTCTCTACATTCCCTTCCAGCCTCCAGCCAATACGCCAAGACGATGATCGTGAAGATCCAAGGTGAGTTCGGTTGCTTCTAAATCTACTGACACTCTGATTCTTCTCTTCTTATAGGGGCAAGGTGAGATCGGCTTGATGCTACTGACGTTTTCTCACTTCCTTCTTGCAGGGCCCGAAGAGACCAGGTAAGCTCGCGCCGATCTGCTGACGCTCTCTTCCTTTTCTTCTCACAGTAGCCTGACAGGATGAAGTGAGCTTGGAGTGGATACTGCTGACGTTCTCTTAATTCATCTCTGACAGGATCTGAAGGCCCATTGCGGGTTAGGGCTGACATGCTGACCGCTGACGTTCTTTGCCCTTCTCTTCTTCCTCTCTTATAGGTCCTGACGCAACAAGGTAAGGTCGGGCGAACTTGCTAACCCTCTTTTCCTTTCATTTCCAGAGATTGGCGTACCAAGGTGGGTTCGGTATGATTCTGCTCACGTTTTCTTCTCTTCCTCACAGGTTCTGAAGGGCGAGCAGATGTTCGCGCTGACCTGCTGACCTTCCTGCCTTCTTCTCTTTCATTCTGAAGGGACAGGGCTGACAGCGACTCGGACGGCAAGGCACAGGACGACTCGGTCAAGGAAGACGGGCTGGCGAGATCTGAGGTGAGTCCGTGCGCATGTTCTGACGTTCTCTTAGTTCTTCCTTGCAGGTCCGGTACGTCAAGACCCTGGGGACGGCACATGTGAGTTGCATTGACATTGATTGACCAGTCTCATGCTCTGGGGCGTCAAGGAACTGAAGCTCTCTCTTCTTTTCACTCCCACGTAGACGGTCCGTCGAGGCGGCAAGACGACGGCCGGCGATCTCATGGTGAATGCCAAGGTGAGCATAGTCAAAGCTACAAAGCCTTCTGACCCTATTTTTGTGCTGAGCTTCAAGCACATTGCCCTGTCTTATTCCTTTCTTGATCAGCCGTCACAAACAGAGAACGGAGGACGATACGAAGGATAGTTCAGGTGAGTGCCACTGGAGTTGCTTATACTGCTTTTCTCTCCTCCTTGCAGGTTCGGTGCGCGAGGAGCAAGGTCTGCAGCATCCTCGAGACGGCTTGGGTGAGTCTCGTCACGATTTTCATCCTGACATCCATGAGCATCGCCCAGCTGAAATTCTTACATGTTCATGCCTCACAGCCGGTGCGTCCAGACGAGGACGCTGTACAGCTCAGCGGAAAGTGGACGGTAGCAACTAAGGTGAGTTCGATCGGGACTGCTGACCTTCTCTTCTTTCCTTTACTGCAGAACCAACGGTACAAGGTGAGTCTGCAAAGATTCTACTGACTTTCCCTTCTCTCTGTTTCTTACTCTTACAGAGCTTGACCGTATAAGGTGAGTTTGCGCTGATCTACTAACTTTCTCTTCGTTTCATACAGGGAATGACGGAACAAGGTGAGCTCGGTCAGATCTACTCATCTACTGATCGTCTCTTCTTTTCTCTCTCACAATCTGAAGTATCAAGGTAAGTTCGGGCTGAGCTACTGGCTTCTCTTCTCTTTCTTCTTACAGAGACAGGTGTCGAGACGGGAGGCAAGGCCCGCGAGACCACAGCGACGGCTGAAGTGAGTTACATCGGACCTTACTCACGCTTTCGTTTTCTGGAGCATCAAAGGTCTGATCCTCTCGGCGCGGCAAGACGGAGGACGACTCGGTCGGAAAAGCAGGACGATGACCGCCAAGGTGAGTTCAGATGTGTCTACTGACATTCTATCGCCTTCTTTCTCACAGTTACCTCTCGCAGACGGCCGAGGTAAGCCCTGTCATATCTTCCTTGCCTAGTTTCACATATTCTTGAGCATTGAGTATCTGACACGATCCTAGCTTCGTTCTCCCAGTGCCGCTGCGTCAATACGAGAAATGGAGAACGACAAGACGGATGCTGACCAGCCATGGGTAAGTCCGGACTCTACTGACTTTCCTTTTCCTCTCTTTCGTACAGAGCCTGTCGAGCCAAGGTGAGTTTGGCTGATTCTACTGACTCTCTCTTCTCTTCCGTCTTACAGTGCCAACGTAAGATCTTGTTGATGCTGCTAATCTTTCCTTTCATTTTTCTTACAGGGGCGTGAGGAGAAGCGGTAAGTTCGCGCTGATCTACTGACTTTCTTTTCATCTGTTTCTCACAGGGGCCTGACTTAATAATGTGAGTGCGGGTCGACTGCTGACTTTCTCTTACTTTCTCCGTACAGGATTTGAAGGTCACACGTAGGTCGGGGCCGAAATGCTGGCACGCTTACTTTATTTTCCTTTTTCTTCTTTCTCTCTTATAGGACCTGACGGAACCAGGTAAAGTCGAGCTCGCCTGCTGGCTTTCTCTTCATTTCTTTCTCCCAGAGACTGCCGTATCCAGGTAGGTTTGGGATGCTTCTGCTGACGTTCTCTTCTCTCTCTTACAGATTCTGAAGGGCCAAGGCAGATTCGCGCTGACCTGCTGACCTTTCTTTCCTTTTGCCCTTTTCCCCATCACAGGATCCGACAAACCAAGATCAGTTTGCGCTGACCTGCTGACTTTACTTTCCCCTCTTTCCATTCTGTAGGGACAGGGCTGATAGGAGCTCGAACGGCACGACGAGCTACACGGCCGGCAAGATCAGGTACTCGGACGGCAAGACGGTGGACACAGGACGACTAGGAGTCCGTCAAGAACGGACGATGACGGCAAGGGGCGTCAAGGACCACTCCCCCTTGACCAGAGCGGCACGACGACGGTCGAAGACACCCGCGACGACGGTGCGGGTGGGTCTCAGCACACTGGTCTCATTCTCACATCTAGAAACTGACATTCTCCTACCGTCGATTGTGTAACAGACAGGCCAGCAAGACGAAGGGACGATTCGATCGAGAGGACGGGCGCACGGACAGTGGAGGCAGGTGAGTTCCAAGCATGTACTAACGTTCTTTTGCTTTCTCTGGCACAGGTCGAATGGCTCAAGACCTGCAGCAGAAGGGGGACGGTACAGGTGAGCTGGCCTTGGCTTTGCTCACTCTCATGTCCTGAAGTTCAAGTAATTAGACTTCTCTCTTCCTTTTCGATCCCACACAGAAGGTCCGTCGAGGCGGAGAGACGACGATCGGCGACCTCCAGTGAAGGTCAAGGTGAGTAACATAGAAGCTCCATATTCCTTCTCCTGCTCCCATCTTCCGGAGCATCAACCCAACTGATCCTTTCTTGCCTCCATTCGTACGCAGCTGGTGCGGGAAGGGGAGGAAGCAATGCATTGATAAGAAGGTGAGTAGTATCGGATGAACCGACCTGATCTCTCCTCTCTCCTGCAGGATCGAAGCGGCGGGACCAAGGTCCGCCACCCGCAGGGACAGCTTGCGGTGAGTTTCATCGAACATCTTCTATTTTCAAACTCCATGAGCAACACACAGCTGACTCTTTGCATCATCATACTGTTCCAGGCTGGGGCTTCAAGGCCCAAGACGACGATGGGGGACGGAAAGTCAGACGGTGACGAGTCAAGGGTGAGTACAGACGCTACCACATACTGACTCCCTTTTCTTTTCTTTATTGCAGATGCTGACGAGCCAAGGTGAGTTCGGTAACCGGTCGATTGCACTGAATTTCTCTTATTTTCTTGATTACAGGGCCTGGCGGGACAAGGTGGGTTTGTGCTAGTCTACTGCTGACTTTCTCTTTCTCACAGGGGCCTGACGGGACAAGGTGAGCTCGTGATGCTTCTGCTGACTTTCTTTTCCTTTATCTCTTACAGGATCTGCAGCGTCATTATAACCCAGCGCTGTCATGCTGACGTTCTTATTCTTTTGCTTCATTTTATAGGATCTGAAGCTGACGATAATTTAGGGCTGATATGCTGACGCTCTTTCCCTTTCCCTTCTTTCCCCGTTGTAGGACCTGCCGGAACGCTATGAAGTCGAGCTGACCTGCTCAATTTTTCTTCGTCTATTTCTTACAGAGACTGACGGGGTCAGGTATTTCTGGGTAGCTCTGCTGATGTTCTCTTCTCTTTCTTACAGGTTCTGAAGGGCCACTTTGGGTTCGCGCTGAACTGCTGACCTTCCTTCCCTCTACTCTTCCATTCTGTAGGGACAGGGTCGACAGCAACTGGGAAGTCAAGAGCAGGTCGGCGACATGGCGAGGTGAGCATCCTTGAAACTCTTCCCCACCATTCCATCCTTCCTCAGCACCGGCTACTGAGCTTCCTTTCCTCTTTCCCTTCTCCAGCATGTGAGGCCGAAGGGGCCACTCGGACGGCCAGACGCAGGGCGACTCGGTCACGGAGACGGGCGGGTAAGACCTAAGGTGAGTTCATACGCGTGCTCTCATGTTCTCTTAGTTCCTCCTTACAGGTCTGATACATCAAGACCCGCAGGACCACGGGGACGGCACAGGTGAGCTTCATGTTCTTGATCAGTCCCATGCTCTGGAAGACCAAGTGACTGAACTTCCCTCACTTGCGTTCTCAAACAGTTACTACGTCGAGGCGGCGAGACAACGGCTAGCGACTTCACGATGAAGGCCAAGGTGAGCACCATCAAAGCCCATCCCTTCTCCTTTTCACATCTTTCCGCAGCATCAATCCAACTGATTTGTTCTTGCCTCCATTTGCACGCAGCTGGTACGGGAAGAGGAGGAAGGAAGGCCGATACGAAGGTGAGTAGCATCGGACATGAGCTGAGTAACTGACATGGACTCTTTCTCTTACAGGATCGGTGCGGTGGGAGCAAGGTCCGCCACCCACAGAGACAGCTTGCGGTGAGTCCCATCGATCATCTTCCCTTCTCAATTCTATGAGCATCGCGAAATTGACTTACTTACATATTCATCACAGCTGGTACTTCAAGACAATGCGGCAGCTCCACGGGTCATCACCCATCCTGGGTGAAGGTAGTTCGGCGACGCCTGTGGAGAGCTCGGTGCTCCTTCAGTTTAGGTCCAGAATTCAAGAACATTCGCGACGGACGGTTGGCAAGCGTGAGCATCATGAAGCTATCCTTGCTCATCGTCACAAATTCTGAGCAGCAACCGACTGACTCTCTCTTCCTCGTATTTTTCCACAGTCAATACCATAAGGCCGAGCGTGACCACAACTATACTACAGACAATGTGAGTCCAATAATGCATTTTCATTACTGACTCTTTTCGTTTCTCTCATAGGGTGGTACTTCGGGGTTCAGGACGACCCGGACAGCAGGAACGTTCGGTGACGACTGGGAGTTCAAGACTCACTCCCCTCGGTCGGGGCGGCAAGACCACGGTCTGCGGTGCTTCGGAGACGGATGAAGTGAGTAGCATCAGACAGTGCTCGTTCTTACATGCCGTCTGAGCATACAGCAACTGACTTTCTCTTCCTATTACCCTTCGGCAGCCGCTACCTCAAGGCCAGAAGGAAATCTGCTCGGGCGGCGCAATGCGATCCGGACGATGATGGCCAGAACCTAGCTTCCAAGGCTCTTTCCCCCGTTCGGGGTGGCAAGACGACGGTCAGGAAGCTCAAAGGGATACCTGAGGTGAGTATTTAGAGCATACACCTTTCTACTACCTTCTTGAACTCAAGGATCTGATGCATTCTGGCCTTGGCTCCTACTGAGCTGGTGGGCAACAGCATCCTTCCAGTCCCTCCCCGTCTCGAAGCTCCACCTGGGACATTGACGATTGGAGCAGAACGCGACCCGCCTCTCGTGCGGTTCAGATTGCGGGGCCCTACGGAGGAAAAAGAGTGAGTTACATCATGCCCTGTCCTCCTTTGCTGGGCGACAACTTGGCTGACGACGAATTTTTGTTCCGTCTTTCTTTCTTTCCCCGTTTCGATGCCTTCGTCCTGTGACCATTTACTCCTTTGTCGTCTCGGACTGAGGCTGCTTATGTACGGAGAAGAAAGTGAGTTTCTTTGCACAGCTCTTCGCGCTTGGCCGAACGATCCTGTGACTGATCACAAGCCTGCTTTCGCTGCCTTCCTAACCTCGGTCGTTGCTTGGTCTGAGTATCATCCGCCAACAAACCCATCAGCTTCCTCCAACCGCCCTTCGATCCCGCTCATGCCCATCACGCATCCCTCTTCCTCTTTGGTCCTCAAGAGACTCTGCACTCTGCATCCTCCTCAGCCCCTGTCCGCTTCCACCCTGCAACGCATTGATTGGACCTCGCTCGCCTTGCGACTCCTCTTGCTGTTCTGCAACGTTTATGCTCCTCCATGCGCCTCTCTTTCCCAATACACATCCCCCTCTCCCCTGCGTGCCGGATGCTCCATTCACGAACCACACAGATGCCTGAGTCTGACGCCTGACGAATGAACAACAAATTGGTTGAATTCAAAAGATGTTTTGATATTACTGATGTTCAGCAGATTGAAGCAAGCTAATGGTGAGTCCTTGACAGGAGTCCTTTTTTGAAGACAGAGTGGAAAGAGAAAAGTCGAAGAAATCACAACTCATCATGCGTATTCTCCTTCTTCTTCTCCGCCTTTTCCTTCTTCTTCTTCAGCGCCGCCTCCCTGGAGGCGATCCTCTTCCTGAGCGTCTTCCCCATCTCGTTCAACTTCTTCTTCTGCTCGATGGAAAGCTTGAACTATCCCTCGAACTCGTCCACGGTCGAATCCTCGCCCCTGCCCAACTTCTCCTCATCAAACTTGACGGCCTCCAACAACCACTTCTCAGCTCCCGGTGCGATCTGCTGTGCGGCTTCCTTGATGGGCGCGTTGAGTATGGCGTCCCGGGCTGCTTGACGCGCTTGTTCGACTTGTGCTACGAATTCTATCTTCCACGCTGCTGCTCCTCCCGGTGTGACTTCGCCCAGGTAGGATGCGAGGGAGTCGAGAAGGTCGTCTGCGTTTGTGACATGATGACGTCTTCTACGCTGTCGAATGGAATGTCTCCTTCTGACTTCTTGTTCTTCTTCGTGCTAACCTTGACGGTATCTGTGGCTGCGCTGGCTGCATCGACGACCTTCTGCGCTGCGTTGTTGAGGGTGTTGAATTGTTCGACGGTTTTGGATACTTTGTCTGCTACCTTCTGCGCTGCGTTGTTGAGGGTGTTGAATTGTTCGACGGTTTTGGATACTTTGTCTGCTACTTTGCGATGGACTCCGCTGCGGTGGAGGCGTCAGTTGCAGCGGAGGCGACCTTGGCGGATGCGGAGGAGGCGGCTTCCGTGGCGGCAGAAGAGACCTTGGAAGATGCCTTGGTGGCTTGGTGCCTGCGTCGGACGCGGAGGAGGCTGCATCGGCAACAGCGGAGGCGACGTTACTAGAAGCGGAGGCAACCTTGAACGAGACCTTCGTGGCAGCCGAGGCGACATCGCTGGTAGCAGACGCGATTTTGGAAGCTACCCTGGCTGCTGCACCCGATGCGGAGGATGCAGCGTCGGAAGCGAGGCTGCTGGAGTCTTCGGCGAGCTTGGCGGCTGCGTCATTTGCCTTCTGCATGAGCCTGTCTATTGCGGCGGCGCGTGGGCTTTCATCGACGTTCTGTGCGCGCCGTTCGACCGTACCTCCTACGGGCACGTCTTCCTCGGTGACAGCTTTGGAAGAGGATGGAGTTTTGGCCTTCTTGGCTTTGGTTTTGACGCTTTGGGAGGGGTTGAGGTGGAACTTGAGGTCAAGGCAGAGGTGGAGGTCCAGCTGTGGTGGGAGTCGAGTCACTCTTGGACTTGGCGGTACTTGATCTTTTCTTCGTACCTCTCCACCAGGTCCGAACTGAAGAACGAGCCCGACTTGACGAGGACCAAGGCGGGCAGGTTCGCTTCTCAGCGGAGGTTGGAGAGACCGAGGTGGGCTCGTACGGCTTCGAAGATGGGACCATGCATGGGGTCGTCGGTTGCGCGGAGGTATGCGATGGAGTGGGAGGAGCAGAAGTCCAGAGCGATCGAGGGCGAGAGTGTAGTATCGGACTGTAGAAGGAATCTATGGCTGCTGTTGGCCTCCCGTCTGCGCTGGAAGAGAAGGAGGATGCGCAGAGTTCCGAGAGGACGTCGTCCGTTTCGGGATGACCCATAGCGACTGCGACTCGAGCTCGAGCTGGAACCGAGAATATCGAAGACGGAGGAGAGATTGTCAGCGGATAGTCCATCATCAGGACAGTGGAGACGTCATTCGGTCCGGCTGGCTTGATGTCGGCGTGCGTCTCTGGTGAAGTGGAGGGAGGCGCGGCGGCACTGATGATTCGGTCGCGTGGGCGAGATCGGGGTTGTGAGATGATTCATCGGGAGGGAAGGTCCCATTTGTATCGCGGGCATGTCGGATGTGAGGTAGGATATGCTTGGCGAGGAGGGTGGAGATGGTGTCATGCTGCGGAATAGATCAACCTCGTTGTCAGCTATGAATGAATTCACTATGTATGTATGCTGTAGACTCACATTGGGCAGATCGCCAGGAGCGATGGCTGGCAGAGCGCGGGGACGACGAGATGCTCAGGACCAGCGACGGACGAGGTCGAGGTTGATGGACTGAAGCAATCCCCTCTTTCCAGCATTCATCCAGGTGTGAGTATGTACGCTGTCGACCCGACACAGCAAGCCATGCCATGGTTGTGTGCATTCATTCCAGCATTCCAGAGTGAGACGTTTTCTGCAACCAACAAGAGGGAGGCAAGAGCAAAGATTGAGGGATCTGGTAGGCTTCGTCGCCTCTACCACGCAGTGGATTTCTTACAGTGCCGTCTCCATTCAACCATCCTTGGGCAGTTCGCACCACAGATCCGCAAGGCGCATTGAGGCGTGTCTTTTTGAGCATTTCTTCTACCTACTTACACCTGCCCTCTCTACTGAGCACGACTGCCCTTTCCTGCCCTTCCCATTGAAGAAACGTCCTGCTCGCTCTCTTGGACGGGGCGTTTTGGAGTGATGATGATCTAGAGCTGGTCCTGCGCGGTCGCTTCTTGTGCTCACATCTCTTTTCCCTCTTGGGTTCTGACGACTAAATTTTCTATCTTGTTGCCATCTTCGTTGCAACAGAGACATAGACTCAAGCCTCAACTGGTACTTGGCAGCAGGCACCGTACGGACCAAAATATGCGGCTAGAAATACAACTTGGCCGAGCCGCAATGCAGATTACACTCTCTGCGAGTGCATAGAGGCCGTGCCGAGGTTTCTACTTACAACCTCTCCAACCCTCTCTATATAGCTCAGCCTTTCAGACTCCCAGCTGCGCACGGCTCGAACCCCACCTTGAGAAGACATAGGAGGATGCACAGGCAGCTGCTCATCATGGCCGTTGTTGACCCTCCATCCCTCTGTGATCTTAGGCTGATTAGGTTCTAATGCTGGGGCCGGGCCATCATTAGGTCGCTGGGCAAGGATACAACTGGAAGGAGATGGGCGAGGTCATATGCCCATATATCAAGATAGGTACCACTAGAATGGGACGCGCGGTGTATTCAGGACGGCGTCAGCTGACGTCGGGCTCAGCAAGTAGGCACTTTAGCAGTGTGCCGCTCCGGATCTTCTTGGTGAAAGGTCAAGAGAGAGTCGATCAAGATATAGACCGTGCGAGGTGTGAGAGAAGAGATCTTCCGGAATCCCCCTTTTTTCTTCTTCTTCCCTTCCACCACCATCTCCTCTCCTTTCCTCTCCTCTCAGAGACTCGCTCCCTTCACCAACTTCGAAGGGTGAGTATCATCAGACCATCACTACGATACTTCACCTTCCCTTTGAACACTGGATGCTGACCGAGCACTCTTTCGATCCTCTCTGTCTCCTCTTCGCATCACCTTTCGTCCTGGATTCGGTCTTTCTGCCTTGCTCCTTCTTGCCTGCTCTGTTCTCTTGCGCATACATCCGCGATTCTTGTACGTCCTCATGCTTGCTTCTATCCACTGACCGTCATTCCTTGTCCCGTCTCAGTCTCATGCCCTCCTCAATCATGGCCTTTCTCATCAACACCTCGTTCGATTTTCTTCTCCTTTCCGTTTCCGGTGAGCCATTCTCCTTCCTACCTGCTTCAATCCTTCCCTCGTCTTCATCATTTCCGTCTCATCCCTGCCTCGATCGCATTACTCCTACGATCTCTCACTCTCTTTTATCATACCCTCTTTGATTCTCGTATCTCCGCCACTCCCGATCTCTGTCTCGAACTGACCCATTCATCATCACCACATTCCCTTCGAACCTTCTTCGATCCTGACCTCACTCATGCGACCTTCAATCATTCTCCTCTCTGGCGCATCTCTCAATCTCCTCATCTGCCGCATCTCTTCGTTCGGTTCGTTTCCTTAGCCGACACGCAGCAAGATAGATCCGGCAAGACGGTGGCAACGACGCAGTTGGTAAGACGAGGTCGGCGACTTGGCGACGGGCGGCAAGGTGAGCATCTTGGTCTCCTTCCACCACTCCTACTTTCCTGAGCACCGACGCCTGAGAATTCTTCAACTCTTCCTGCTCCAGTACATTCGGTCAGTGAGGACGACTCCGACGCCGAGGTGAAGGACGATCCGGTACGGCAAGGAGCAGCAAGACGTCGGACGGCGACACAGCGGCGACAAACGAGTGAGTACCAGAGGACCAGTCTTATCTGACTCCATTGTCGAGCACCGTTTGGTCTGAACCTTACGTTCGTTTCTATCGCAGCCAGTGCGACCAAAGGAGGACGACTTGGGATCGACAAGAAGGGACGGATGGTAACGAAGGGTGAGTCCAGTCGCACGTTCTTACGTTCTCCTGCTTTCTTTCGCACAGGTACGGCGCCTCAAGATACGTCGGACAAACGAGGCAGCCCAGGTGAGCTTCATCGTTCTTGCTCCGTCGCATGCTCTGGAACATCAAGCATCAAGCAGCTGAAATTCCCTCACTTGCCTTCGCAAACAGCTGTTACTACAACACGGCAAGACGAGGACGGAGACGGCTGTGGGGAGTGACGCTATCTCCCCCATTCGGTGCGGCAAGACGACGGCTAGCGACTTCACAGAAAAGACCAAGGTGAGCATCATCGAAATTCAGACACTTTCTCAGCGTCATCTCTTCCCAAGGCATCATCTGACTGATACTCCTTCTTGCCTCGATTTTGAACCACCCAGCCGTTAGTACAAGAAGGCGGATCGACGGCGTCGGCGCGAGGAGAAGGTCAAGGTGAGTAGTATCGGACATAGACTGAGTAATTGACATGGTCTCTTTCTCTTACAGGATCGGTGCGGGGGATCAAGGTCCGCCACCCACAGGGACAGCTTGCGGTGAGTCTCATCAATCGTCATGCATTCTCAATTCTATAAGCATCACACAGCTGACTCTTTGCATTATCACTTCATCCCGGGCTGGTGCACCAAGGAGGCAGACGGACGATGAACGGTCAAGGGTGAGTTCAGACGCTACCACATACTGACTGCTTTTCTTTTCTTTCTTACAGATGCTGACGCCTGACGAGCCAAGGTAAGTTCGGTCGATTACACTGACTCTCTTCTTATTCCATTGATTACAGGGCCTGACGGGACAAGGTGGGTTTGCGCTAATATGCTGACGTTCTCTTTTTCACAGGGGCCTGACGGGACAAGGTGAGAGCGTGGTGCTTCTGCTTACTTTCTTTTCCTTTATCTCTCACAGGATCTGAAGCGTCATACTCAGGGCTGACATGCTGACGTTCTTTTCCTTTATCTCTTACAGTCTACAGGATCTAAAGCGTGACTATGACTTAGGGCTGACATGCTAACAACCTTTTCCTTTCTCTTCTTTCTCTGTTGCAGGACCTGACGGAACGAGATAGATTCGAGCTCACCTGCTGACTTTCTCTTCTTCTCTTTCTCACAGAGCCCAATGTGCCCAGGTAAGTTCGAGATGCTTCTGCTGACATTCTCTTCTTTTTCTTACAGATTCTGAAGGGCCAAGGAACCTTCGTGCTGACCTGCTGACCTTTCTTTTTTTCTCTTCATTCTATAGACACAGGGCTGACATCGACTCGGATGGCAAGACGCAGGACACAGGTCGACTCGCAGTACGCCAAGAACGAACGATGACGGCAAGGGGCGTCAAGGCTTACTAACCCTTAACCGGAGCGGTACGACGACGGCCGACGACACCCACGGTGACGGTGCGGGTGGGTCTCAGTACACTGGTCTCATTCTCACATCTAGGAACTGACATTTTCCCACCGTCGATTCTGTAACTAACAGGGCAGCTAGACGAAGGACGACACGGTCGAGAAGACGGACAGCTTAGCAGGTGAGTTCGCACGCATATACTTACGTTCTTTTGATTTCTCTTGCACAGGTCCAGTGGTTCAAGACCTGCAGTTTAACGAGGACGGCACAGGTGAGCTGGATTGGCCTTGCTCAGTCTCATGTCCTGAAGCTCAAGTAACCGAAATTCCCTCTCCTTTCCAATCCCACACAGAAGGTGTGTCGAGGCGGCAAGATGGAGTCCAGCTCCCTCGGGGACATAGTCATGGTGAGCACCAGCAAAGCCCATCCCTTCTCCTTCCCATATCTTCCCGGAGCATTAATCCAACTGACATGTTCTTACCTTCATCCGTACCTAGCTGGTGCGGGAAGAGGAGGAAGCACTGCATTAAGACGAAGGTGAGTAGCATCGGATTGACTGACCATCTCTTCTCTACATTCCCTTCCAGCCTCCAGCCGATGCGCGAAGACGATGACCGTGAGGATCCAAGGTGAGTTCGGTTGCTTCTACATCTACTGACACTCTTTTCTTCCTTTCTTACAGGGGCAAGGTGAGATCGGCTTGATGCTACTGACGTTTTCTCACTTCCTTCTTGCAGGGCCTGAAGAGACCAGGTAACCTCGCGCCGATCTGCTGACGCTCTCTTCCTTTTCTTCTGACAGGGGCCTGACAGGATGAAGTGAGCTTGGAGTAGATACTGCTGACGTTCTCTTATTTTATCTCTGACAGTATCTGAAGGCCCATGGCGGGTTAGGGCTGACATACTGACCGCTGACGCTCTTTCCCTTCTCTTCTTCCTCTCTTATAGGTCCTGACGCAACAAGGTAAGGTCGGGCTACTGGCTAGCTTGCTGACCCTCTTTTCCTTTCGTTTCCAGAGATTGGCGTACTAAGGTGAGTTCGGTATGATTCTGCTAACGTTTTCTTCTCTTCCTCACAGGTTCTGAAGAGCCAACATATGTTCGCGCTGACCTGCTGACCTTCCTGCCTTCTTCTCTTTTATTCTGAAGGGACAGGGCTGACAGCGACTCGGACGGCAAGGCACAGGACGACTCGGTCAAGGAAGACGGGCTGGCGAGATCTGAGGTGAGTCCGTGCGCATGTTCTGACGTTCTCTTAGTTCTTCCTTGCAGGTCCGGTACGTCAAGACCCTGGGGACGGCACATGTGAGTTGCATTGACCTTGATTGACCAGTCTCATGCTCTGGGGCGTCAAGGAACTGAAGCTCTCTCTTTTTTTCACTCCCACGCAGACGGTCCGTCGAGGCGGCAAAACGACGGCCGGCGATCTCATGGTGAATGCCAAGGTGAGCATAGTCAAAGCTACAAAGCCTTCTGACCCTATTTTTGTGCTGAGCTTCAAGCACATTGCCCTGTCTTATTCCTTTCTTGATCAGCCGTCACAAACAGAGAACGGAGGACGATACGAAGGATAGTTCAGGTGAGTGCCACTGGAGTTGCTTATACTGCTTTTCTCTCCTCCTTGCAGGTTCGGTGCGCGAGGAGCAAGGTCCGCAGCATCCTCGAGACGGCTTGGGTGAGTCTCGTCACGATTTTCATCCTGACATCCATGAGCATCGCCCAGCTGAAATTCTTACATGTTCATGCCTCACAGCCGGTGCGTCCAGACGAGGACGCTGTACAGCTCAGCGGAAAGTGGACGGTAGCAACTAAGGTGAGTTCGATCGGGACTGCTGACCTTCTCTTCTTTCCTTTACTGCAGAACCCAACGGTACAAGGTGAGTCTGCAAAGATTCTACTGACTTTCCCTTCTCTCTGTTTCTTACTCTTACAGAGCTTGACCGTATAAGGTGAGTTTGCGCTGATCTACTAACTTTCTCTTCGTTTCATACAGGGAATGACGGAACAAGGTGAGCTCGGTCAGATCTACTCATCTACTGATCTTCTCTTATTTTCTCTCTCACAGAGTTAGAAGGTCACAGGTGAGTTCGGGCTGAGCTACTGACTTCTCTTCTCTTTCTTCTTACAGAGACAGAGTGTCGAGACGGGAGGCAAGGCCCGCGAGACCACAGCGACGGCTGAAGTGAGTTACATCGGACCTTACTCACGCTTTCGTTTTCTGGAGCATCAAAGGTCTGATCCTCTCGGCGCGGCAAGACGGAGGACGACTCGGTCGGGAAAAGCAGGACGATGACCGCCAAGGTGAGTTCAGATGTGTCTACTGACATTCTATCGCCTTCTTTCTCACAGTTACCTCTCGCAGACGGCCGAGGTAAGCCCTGTCATATCTTCCTTGCCTAGTTTCACATATTCTTGAGCATTGAGTATCTGACACGATCCTAGCTTCGTTCTCCCAGTGCCGCTGCGTCAATACGAGAAATGGAGAACGACAAGACGGATGCTGACCAGCCATGGGTAAGTCCGGACTCTACTGACTTCCTTTTCCTCTCTTTCGTACAGAGCCTGTCGAGCCAAGGTGAGTTTGGCTGATTCTACTGACTCTCTCTTCTCTTCCGTCTTACAGTGCCAACGTAAGATCTTGTTGATGCTGCTAATCTTTCCTTTCATTTTTCTTACAGGGGCGTGAGGAGAAGCGGTAAGTTCGCGCTAATCTACTGACTTTCTTTTCATCTCTTTCTTACAGGGGCCTGACTTAATAAGGTGAGTGCGGGTCGACTGCTGACTTTCTCTTACTTTCTCCGTACAGGATTTGAAGGTCACAGGTAGGTCGGGGCCGACATGCTGGCACGCTTACTTTATTTTCCTTTCTCTTCTTTCTCTCTTATAGGACCTGACGGAACCAGGTAAAGTCGAGCTCGCCTGCTGGCTTTCTCTTCATTTCTTTCTCCCAGAGACTGCCGTATGCAGGTAGGTTTGGGATGCTTCTGCTGACGTTCTCTTCTCTCTCTTATAGATTCTGAAGGGCCAAGGCAGATTCGCGCTGACCTGCTGACCTTCTTTCCTTTTGCCCTTTTCCCCATCACAGGATCCGACAAACCAAGATCAGTTTGCGCTGACCTGCTGACCTTACTTTCCCCTCTTTCCATTCTGTAGGGACAGGGCTGATAGGAGCTCGAACGGCACGACGAGCTACACGGCCGGCAAGATCAGGTACTCGGACGGCAAGACGGTGGACACAGGACCACTAGGAGTCCGTCAAGAACGGACGATGACGGCAAGGGGCGTCAAGGCCCACTCCCCCTTGACCAGAGCGGCACGACGACGGTCGAAGACACCCGCGACGACGGTGCGGGTGGGTCTCAGCACACTGGTCTCATTCTCACATCTAGAAACTGACATTCTCCTACCGTCGATTGTGTAACAGACAGGCCAGCAAGACGAAGGGACGATTCGATCGAGAGGACGGGCTCACGGACAGCGGAGGCAGGTGAGTTCCAAGCATGTACTAACGTTCTTTTGCTTTCTCTGGCACAGGTCGAATGGCTCAAGACCTGCAGCAGAAGGGGGACGGTACAGGTGAGCTGGCCTTGGCTTTGCTCACTCTCATGTCCTGAAGTTCAAGTAATTAGACTTCTCTCTTCCTTTTCGATCCCACACAGAAGGTCCGTCGAGGCGGAGAGACGACGATCGGCGACCTCCAGTGAAGGTCAAGGTGAGTAACATAGAAGCTCCATATTCCTTCTCCTTCTCCCATCTTCCGGAGCATCAACCCAACTGATCCTTTCTTGCCTCCATTCGTACGCAGCTGGTGCGGGAAGGGGAGGAAGCAATGCATTGATAAGAAGGTGAGTAGTATCGGATGAACCGACCTGATCTCTCCTCTCTCCTGCAGGATCGAAGCGGCGGGACCAAGGTCCGCCACCCGCAGGGACAGCTTGCGGTGAGTCTCATCGAACATCTTGTATTTTCAAACTCCATGAGCAACACACAGCTGACTCTTTGCATCATCACACTGTTCCAGGCTGGGGCTCCAAGGCCCAAGACGACGATGGGGGACGGAAAGAAAGACGGTGACGGTCAAGGGTGAGTACAGACGCTACCACATACTGACTCCCTTTTCTTTTCTTTATTGCAGATGCTGACGAGCCAAGGTGAGTTCGGTAACCGGTCGATTGCACTGAATTTCTCTTATTTTCTTGATTACAGGGCCTGGCGGGACAATGTGGGTTTGTGCTAGTCTACTGCTGACTTTCTCTTTCTCATAGGGGCCTGACGGGACAAGGTGAGCTCGTGATGCTTCTGCTGACTTTCTTTTCCTTTATCTCTTACAGGATCTGCAGCGTCATTATAACCCAGCGCTGTCATGCTGACGTTCTTATTCTTTTGCTTCATTTTATAGGATCTGAAGCTGACGATAATTTAGGGCTGATATGCTGACGCTCTTTTCCTTTCCCTTCTTTCCCCGTTGTAGGACCTGCCGGAACGCTATGAAGTCGAGCTGACCTGCTCACTTTTTCTTCGTCTATTTCTTACAGAGACTGACGGGGTCAGGTATTTCTGGGTAGCTCTGCTGATGTTCTCTTCTCTTTCTTACAGGTTCTGAAGGGCCACTTTGGGTTCGCGCTGAACTGCTGACCTTCCTTCCCTCTACTCTTCCATTCTGTAGGGACAGGGTCGACAGCAACTGGGAAGTCAAGAGCAGGTCGGCGACATGGCGAGGTGAGCATCCTTGAAACTCTTCCCCCACCATTCCATCCTTCCTCAGCACCGGCTACTGAGCTTCCTTTCCTCTTTCCCTTCTCCAGCATGTGAGGCCGAAGGGGCCACTCGGACGGCCAGACGCAGGGCGACTCGGTCACGGAGACGGGCGGGTAAGACCGAAGGTGAGTTCATACGCGTGCTCTCATGTTCTCTTAGTTCCTCCTTACAGGTCTGATACATCAAGACCCGCAGGACCACGGGGACGGCACAGGTGAGCTTCATGTTCTTGATCAGTCCCATGCTCTGGAAGACCAAGTGACTGAACTTCCCTCACTTGCGTTCTCAAACAGTTACTACGTCGAGGCGGCGAGACAACGGCTAGCGACTTCATCATGAAGGCCAAGGTGAGCACCATCAAAGCCCATCCCTTCTCCTTTTCACATCTTTCCGCAGCATCAATCCAACTGATTTGTTCTTGCCTCCATTTGCACGCAGCTGGTACGGGAAGAGGAGGAAGGAAGGCCGATACGAAGGTGAGTAGCATCGGACATGAGCTGAGTAACTGACATGGACTCTTTCTCTTACAGGATCGGTGCGGCGGGAGCAAGGTCCGCCACCCACAGGGACAGCTTGTGGTGAGTCCCATCGATCATCTTCCCTTCTCAATTCTATGAGCATCGCGAAATTGACTTACTTACATATTCATCACAGCTGGTACTTCAAGACAATGCGGCAGCTCCACGGGTCATCACCCATCCTGGGTGAAGGTAGTTCGGCGACGCCTGTGGAGAGCTCGGTGCTCCTTCAGTTCAGGTCCAGAATTCAAGAACATTCGCGACGGACGGTTGGCAAGCGTGAGCATCATGAAGCTATCCTTGCTCATCGTCACAAATTCTGAGCAGCAACCGACTGACTCTCTCTTCCTCGTATTTTTCCACAGTCAATACCATAAGGCCGAGCGTGACCACAACTATACTACAGACAATGTGAGTTCAACAATGCATTTTCATTACTGACTCTTTTCGTTTCTCTCATAGGGTGGTACTTCGGGGTTCAGGACAACCCGGACAGCAGGAACGTTCGGTGACGACTAGGAGTTCAAGACTCACTCCCCTCGGTCGGGACGGCAAGACCACGGTCTGCGGTGCTTCGGAGACGGATGAAGTGAGTAGCATCAGACAGTGCTCGTTCTTACATGCCGTCTGAGCATACAGCAACTGACTTTCTCTTCCTATTACCCTTCGGCAGCCGCTACCTCAAGGCCAGAAGGAAATCTGGTCGGGCGGCGCAATGCGATCCGGACGATGATGGCCAGAGCCTAGCTTCCAAGGCTCCTTTTCCCGTTCGGGGTGGCAAGACGACGGTCAGCAAGCTGACAGGGATACCTGAGGTGAGTATTTAGAGCATACACCTTTCTACTACCTTCTTGAACTCAAGGATCTGATGCATTCTGGCGTTGGCTCCTACTGAGCTGGTGGGCAACAGCATCCTTCCAGTCCCTCCCCGTCTCGAAGCTCCACCTGGGACATTCACGATTGGAGCAGAACGCAACCCGCCTCTCGTGCGGTTCAGATTGCGGGGCTCTACGGAGGAAAAAGAGTGAGTTACATCATGCCCTGTCCTCCTTTGCTGGGCGACAACTTGGCTGACGACGAATCTTTGTTCCGTCTTTCTTTCTTTCCCCGGCTCGATGCCTCCATCCTGGGACCATTCACACCTTGGTCATCTCGGACTGAAGCTCCTTATGTACGCAGAGGAAGGTGAGTTTCTTCGCAACGTTCTTCGTGTTTAGTAGAACGTTCCTTCGACTGACAACGAATCTGCTTTCGCTGTTTTCCTCTCCCACCTCGGTCGGTGTCTCATCTGAGTCCCCTCTGGTATGATACCCATAAGCTCGATCCGCCTCTTCTGTCGTCCAGACTGTGGGGCCCTACGGAGGAGAAAGAGTGAGTTTCATCACCCATCATCCTCTGCCAGGCGACACCTTGCTCACGCCCAATCTTCACCGGGTCTTCCTTTCTTTCCCCGGCGATGGGGGCTTCATCTGAGTATCATCTGCTATGGTTCCCATCAGCTTCCCTCCGCCGCGTACTTCGACCTTGGTACTTCATCTGGCAACGTATCGTCGTTCCTAAAGAGCTGCCCGTGAACCCACCTGGCTGTCCAACACGTTCATGCAAACCCACCTCGTGTCCCTGCTCGCTGCTCAATCCCGCTCATGCCCACCACGCATCCCTCTCCTCTTCAGTCCTCAAGAGACTCTGCATTCTGCATCCTACTCAGCCCCTGTCCCCACCCACCCAACGATTTAGTTCGACTTCGCTCGCCTTGCGACTCCTCTTCTTGTCCCGATCGTTATCGCCCCCCCCCCCCCAATAGGCCTCCCTTCCTTAATACATATCCCCCTCTCCGCTGCGTGCCGCTCTATTCACACACCACACAGATGCCTGAGTCTGACGCCCGATGAAGAAATCGGTGAATGCAAAAGATGTTTTCATATCTCTGATGTTCAGCAGATTGGAGCAAGCTAACGGTGAGTCCTTGACATGGTTCCTTTTTTGAAGACAGAGAGTGGAAAGAGAGAAGTCGAAGAAGAAGAAAGAATCACAACTCATCATGCGTATTCTCCACCTTCTTCTCCGCCTTTTCCTTCTTCTTCAGCGCCGCCTCCCTGGCGGCAAACCTCTTCCTGAGCGTCTTTCCCATCTCGTTCAACTTCTTCTTCTGCTCGATGGAAAGCTTGATCTGTCCCTCGAGCTCGTCCTCGGTCGAATCCTCCCCCTGCCCAACTTCTCCTCGTCGAACTTGACGGCCTCCAACAACCACTTCTCAGCTCCCAATGCGATCTGCTGTGCTGCTTCCTTGTTGAGCGCGTTGAGCGCGTTGAGGATAGCGTCGCGGGCTGCTTGACGCGCTTGTTCGACTTGTGTTCCGAAGTGTTCTTTCCAGGCTTGTGCTCCTTCCGGTGTGATTTCGCCCACAGGCAGGATGCGAGGGATTCGAGGAGGTGGTCTGCGTTTGTGGACATGATGACGTCTTCTACGCTGCCGAATGGCATATCTTCGCTCCCATCGGAAGAGGAGGAGGGCTCCTTCTTCGTGTTGCTGCCCTTGACGGGTGCCTGTGGCTGCGTCGATGACCTTCTGCGCTGCCTTGTCGATGGTGTCGCTGACTTGGTCGACGGGTCTCGGATACCTTGGCTACTACTTTGGACACGATTGGCTCCGCTGCGGAGTAGCAGGCGAACGCGGCAGAACATGTGGCGTCTGCTGCGGCTGAGGCGACCTCTGGAAAATGCTGCGAATGCTTTGGAGGCGGGCTTCTGTGGCGACGCAAGATACCTTGGACGAGGGCTTCACAGCGGCAGCAGATGGAGAGGACGAGGCGTCGGTGGGAGCAGACGCGACATTGCTTGAAGCATAATCACCAGTTCTTGTAGCTGGTCCGACGAGCCGGCTGGTGGTCAGACTGCCATCAAATCGTGGAAGAGAGGGCAGAAGAGGGAGGGCAAGGAGATGTCAACGACATGTCAGCATAGTCATCAGCATGTACAGAACATCTCCCCATCTTCTGTTCTTGCCCAACTACGCTTCGGGCCAGGTCTGGACTGATGCAAAGAATTCACCTAGGAACGAAGGGGGATGATGGTGCCAAATGTTGATATGTGGTGCATAATATAAGAGCATAGAGGCGCTGCGCGTAATAGTTCTTGCCAGCGAGCTCAGAGGAGAAATAAACGATCCCAATGAAAGTCCGTCCTCTCCTTCAGTCGAGCCAGACTGAGTCACTATCCCCAACTACCTGCACTGCCCTGCCAGCTTTGATCCGACCCGCGCGCTCCATCGTTCCGTTTATTAGCGTATAGGCGGTTTTCACAGGCCCGTCGCTGGCCCATCCCCAACCAGCACCGTCATCGTCGCTGTTGGTCTCGCTGTATTGGCGGACTTGATCCTTCTTTCTCCGGGTATAATGGGATCGTTTCGAAAGGCTCTTTGCAGACCAGAAGACGAGGGAGAATGAGAAAGAATCGTCCGCATCGAACCGGCTATCCTCAGTGCTTCTTGGCCCACCGACCAGTAATGGCCTCCTTCAACTTCTCCGCACTCATTTTGAACCGCTTCAAAGCCTCCTTCCCCGGCTTTGCAGGCGGCTTCCCCGACAGATTCTCCGTGCTCGTCGATCGCGAAACAACCGTGTTCAGCACGACGACCAAAGGCCAGCTGATCACCTCGAATCCGATCTGGACGCCTTGCATGGCGTACATCATTCCATCGCGGAAGGAAAGGTACCGCTTCACGCCGTTGGGAGAGAGATGTGCGGGAGCTCGAGCCCAGGAGTCGCTCAATGGAGGTGGACGGTTCGGCTCGGGGAGCATGCCATCGCAAGGCCCGCTCTGTCGGCAACAATGTCGCTTCGTTCGCAGCCCGATTCCAAAGACAGCCGAGTAGTTCTGGGTCGCGTTCGCGGAGCGTTTGGAACTCCTCAGAGTGAGCGACATCGTACCGTCCGCTGATGACCACGCTGTGGTGGAGCATCTCGCGATTGGGACCCTCGGGCACCTCGTTGGCCCAGTTCAGCCCTCCTGCTTCTGAGGGAAGGCTAACACCGTTCCCGCCCGCAGCAGCAGCCTCCTTTTGCTCCAAGTTTCGGCAGACCTGTCGAGCCTTCCGACCTTGGAACCAAGACCTACTTCGGTACGGCTCCTGCTGAGCCCACGCTGCCGTTCGATCTTGGACGTTCCGGATGTGATCGAGGTCGAGTGCGAGGAGAGGACCCTGAGGATTGTCGACTAGCTGGCCGCAGAGATTTGCGAGAACAATGTCCGATAGGCCATGGTCTGGCTTTCCACCTCCGACGTTCCCGTGCGATCCTGTAAACCATACTTGTTTCATTCGATGTCCGGTCGAGGGGTCGAAACGATCCCAAAGAGTTGGACTGTTCCAAAGGTTATAGAAGATTCAGAATCAAAAATGAACAAAAAGTCCCGGCGCGCGCGCGATTTTGCTGAAAGTCGGCACTACTCACGTGAAATCGGCCCTATTTTCGCTCAGAGCCAGCGCTTGATACGCATTCTCGACGTTGCTGCTGAGTCCCGTATCGACTGCGAAAACGGTGAGGGTTACGGTAAGCTAGATGAGCTCTTGAACCCCACTCCTAGTCAAAGAGCACTTTCTAAAGAAAACTCACAGAATTCAAAGCGGCGACGAGCCCATCGCGAGGCGAATTGGCCCGGTACACCCAAGGCGCCCACGGTATCGAGTACTCCGATGAATTTGATCGGAGGCGGCTCAACCCGAGGCCCACCGTCCTGCGCCTCAAGCCGTTCCGGATCCCGACCACTCCCAGTCTGACTCTTGCTCTTGTTCCGCTTATCCATTTCCTCCCCCTCGACACGTGATGACTCCTCACTCGGCCATCTGCCGGTGAAGTAGAACAAAACTCGGGCTGCCCAATCCGTTTCCGCCGGTTTGGACGGCGCTCGACGACAGTACGCCTGGTAGATGGGTCGAATGAAGGATAGTTGTGCCTTGGACATGATTCCTGCCCAGAGGATGAAGCCGGAGAGGGCACGCGCGGTGTACGCGCCGCGGGAGAACCCGAGCAGGAAAATCTCGTCGCCTGGATTGTAGTTGTCCACGATGAAGGAGTAGGCTTCAATGAGATTCTCCGATAGGCCTGCGCCGGTAGCACCTGTCGTAAAGCCGTAGAGGTTTCAGGAAACGTGAGTAGGGACGGCTACTTTGCAAGAAAACTGATGATTTACGTACCCGATATGACGTTCGTGAGGAGGCCAACCGAGGTCCCGACTCCGTCCTGGTAGAAGGTGACCTGCGGGACTCCATCCGCATCCTCCGTCTTTATCGCCTGAGCGAGCAGCGCCATCTGTCATAAAATAATCTGATACCTTCAGATCCAAAGACAAGGAAGTGATATTCATTAACCCATAGTAGCACTCACATTTCCAAGGTACTGCGTCTTCAGGCGGGATGAGATGCCTCGAACGAGGGCTTGGGTGCGGGAGAACCAGCTGCCATCGAGCAGGAGGACGATCTTCTTCTTTTGGTGCACCATTATTGCTCCAGTATAGCTCTTGCTGTGAGTGTAAGGACTAGACTTGGGTTTAGGGTCAAAGGGAAGGGGACGCAGATCCTGGAGCGCAGTCGCGTCGTTGGGTATGGGAGGGGGGGACAAAGGAATCAAAGGGTCAGCTATATATGCATTCTTCAGCATCGATTGCAGCGAGCTCGCTTCGCGCTTTGGGACAGCATGACGGCATGGCGACCCGGTTCTCTGGAGCACGCCGCACACCGCCAGTAGCGCACGGAGAGGCGCCACTTTACTTCGCCCTTTGGACTTAGCTTATTCGACCTTTGCTTGGCGCGACCCATGCCATGGGACGTGCTGGGAGCGAGGTTGCGGGGTACGGAAAGCTCAGTTGGAACGAGCCTCCAAACCAAAAAGGTGGTCCGTGTGGTTGAGGTCATCGCCATTCATTCATCTTGAGAGCGCAGCAGAAAGAGCAGCATGAGTGCAAGATGTTTGAAATTCGTCGGGTCGAAAGACGGGGGGGATACAGGAGAGGAAGGGGGTCTCGAGTGTGGGTGACTGAGTACAGAGAACAGAGTGGTATCGTATGGCTACAAGGCGGAAATGTAAGGTCGGAAGCATTGGGAAGCAGAAGACACGAACGAGAAAGCGGCACCAAGAGAAAGGAAGAGGTGACCCAGGAAAGGGGTGGCAGCAGGAAGCACCTACGGTCACTCGGCCATCTTGTTGTCAAGAGGCGAGACCAGCAGGAAGATAAGAGTGACCGATCACATCTGAGCAAGGAGAATAGGCTCGACGGACACATCCACCGCGCGACCCTTCGGACTCTTCAATCCTTCCCAAGCCATCAGCGCAATACCCGAGGCACGCGCCAGCTCCTCCCGCGCCTCCTTCGGCGGCACCCCCATCAAGTTCTCCGTGCTCAGCGAGGCCGTGAAGAGCAGGGCGATGAAACGCGCCGGGATGTAGGTGAAGTAGGAGAGGATGATAGTGAAGATCGTAGCGAAGGCGCCGACGAGCTCTACGAGCGCTTGGAAGCGGGTCGAGAGCTGCGGGGGTATGAGACCGTACAGCCATCCATAGGCAACGCTCAAGGGCTGGAGCTTCGCCTGCGTCTCCGTCCAGAGCAGCTCCCGCTCCGTCGGCATAAGCGTCTCCGGGTTCTTGGCCTGGTCCCACATCTTGCGCAGCTTGGCGGGGTTGCGCTCGCGGAGACTTTTGAACTGGTCGGAGAGCTCGGGGCGGATGAGATCGCGAGGGTGACAGAGTAGTGGATAGACTCTGAGGTAGGCTCGAAGGGCTGGAGACGGACGCCGTCGCCCTCGTCGTCGATCTCGCCGCGAGAGGGCAGCTTGGCGGGCTCGCCGACGACGCTCTCCTTCTCGGAACGCTCCTCGGGCGGAGGGATGGCGAGCACCTGGCGCTCGTAGCGGAACATGAAGGGGAGTCGGGTCGGGTGTGGGGGTTGGCCTGCCCAAGCACGCGTGCGGTCCTGAGTGCGCTTGAGGAGATCAAGGTTGAACTGGAGCTGAGGACCCTCGGGTGGTCCATCATCTGCGCAATCATCCAGGCCAGCGTGACGTCGGACAGGCCGTGCTCGTAGAAGCCTCCGCCGACGTCTGGGTGCGAGCCCTTGAACCAGACCTGCTTGACGACCTGGTGAGGCTGCTTCTCGTCGGCTCGGACAGTCCAGAGCGTGGGGCGGAAGTCGGCGCGGTTCTCGTTGAGAGCAAGGGCCTGGTAGGCGTTGCTGACATTGCCGCTGAGGTCTGTGTCGAAGAACTCGTACTGGCGGCGGACGATGGGCACGTTGAATGCACCGGGTATGCCGAGCGCTCCCACCGTGTCGAATACGCCAATCGCCTTTATGGGCGGAGGACGAACGCGAGTCTGGTCCTGGGGGATGGTCCAGTGGTTCTTGAGTTCGTCCTCGGGGCGGAGGGTATGTATGTTGCGCAGGATGGAGTGCTTCTCGCGCTCGGTGGCCTCGAGGCTCGGCCAAAGACCTGTGTACTTGAAGAGTATCTCCGCGCTGTGACGGCATGTAGCTGGGCTGTGACGGGAGCGCAGAGTGTATGCTGCTATGATGGGGTTGAGGAAGCCCGATTGGGACTTGGGGAGGATGCCGGCATAGCTGATGAGGCCGGAGAGGGCACGCGCGGTGTATGCACCTCTGGAGAACCCGAAGAGGTAGATGTCGTCTCCCTCGGCATAGTTGTCCACGAGGAACCCATATGCAGCGACGAGGTTTTCAAGCAGGCCATAGCCGGTAGCGCCTGTGCAATGCAAGAAACTTTCAGCCTTGTGACACGTTAAAGGAGCTTTGCTTTTGAGAATGATAGACACGTACCTGCGACCAAATTGGCTAACAAGCCGATGGAGGTGCCTACTCCGCCCTGGTAGTAGGCAATCTGAGGGACTCCGTACTGGTCGTGTGGCTCGAGTGTCTGTGCCATGAGGGCTATGTTGCTGTAGTATTCTATGCCTGTTGCGATCCTGAGCCCCTTGATCGCAGCTTCCGACCGACTGAGCCAGGTGCCGTCGAGGCAGAGGACAATCTTCTTGCGCTGGGTCGACATGCTGGATGGGAGAGTGTGTGAGCAGTGGTTTTTTGAGATGTGAGTTGAGAGATGGATGGCAGGAGGAGAAGGGAGGAGAGCGCGTCGCTGAGAGAAGGGGGGGAAAGCAGAGGAGAGAAGATCCACCTGGCTTCAAGTAGGGACAGAGATGGTGGTCAGTGGGATGCAGTGCAAGCAGAGAAAGGCAGCAAGCTTCCTCTCCCGCCTCCCGCTCCCTGCCCGTGCCGAAAAGCCTGCTTCTTGAGACCCGCAGCAGAAGCACCTCTTCCCGTCCGCGCAGCGGTCAGCATCGTCCCGAGACCACAGCAAGCAGGCAAGCAGGCGGGATCAACACCTGCACACCCCTCTGCACGTCCCTCTCCGGTGTCAAGCATCTCGATCCCTTCCAGACACGGAATGACCCTCCCCCCCTCCCTGTTCTTGCAACAGCTTCCTGCTGTCTCCCCCGCGGACAGAACATGGGACGCCAAGCAGCAAAGGCGGGGGAAGCCAGCTGTCAGCGATCTCGTCAAAGCTGTCAAAAAGCTTAATCACTCACTCCAACAGCAACGTCACCGACCATCGGGGCCTGCTCCTCGCGCGACCTCGACCGACCCACTCAGAGAGACAAGAGATCGCCTTTCATTCAGAAGACGAGACGCGAGGCGGGGGAGACAGTGTCGCAGCTGGCGAGGAGCAGACCGACTGAACAGCGTGCGACCTGGTCGCCTGGCTCAGATCCCTCACCTCATGTCACGGAAGAAGCAGAAGCAAGTATTCGCCCGTTCGCTCAATCACCGAAACAGCTGCAGAACGGACAACCCAAACGCCGACCCTCGACCCTCCTTCCAATTTTTTCCGACCGCTTCGCTCCGCCCCCAGTCGGTCAGCTTATTGCCTTTCTTCTTGAGATTTCGCGCAAGCAAGTCGTTCTGGACGACAACCACCACTTCATTCATTCTCTTGTTCATATAGCATCGCCCTCCACCGACTCCAATGTGGCCATTCTCCTCCTCCTCCTCCGCGTCAGCGCCAGGCCTCACCAGCACCGGCACCAGCTCAAGCTCCACCGCCATCCCAACATCCTCAACCACAGCAACAACATCAACATCACATCAACAACAGCAAGAACAAATACACCCGCAACAACCACAGCCACAACAAATCGCATCCGATCCTGCTCTGTATGCGCCCACAGCAGCACAGCTTCTCGCAACACCAGCCTTCAACCCGAACAACATCAACCCACTCGCCAGCCTCACCCAGAACGAGATCGAATACCTCGACCTCTTCGACCAGACAGGGCCTGTTCAGGGAAATGTCGTCCCCAACCGCGGCTTTGGTGATGGACTCACGTACGGCACAGGGACTGTCTACCTCTCAGGTGTGTACTCGCGCGCAGTGATTCGGACAGGCTGACGCGTTATTGCCAATCGAGGACTGATCATCTCTCTCTTTCTGTCGCCAATAGGGCTCGCTGCGGGTGGTCTTATCGGCATGCGCGAGGGTCTCTTCAGGCCCATCGGTGTAGAGAGTCCTACCTTCCGACTCCGCCTCAACACTGTCCTCAACGCCGTCACCCGACGCGGTACCTCGCTCGGAAACAACGGAGGCTGTCTTGGTGCGTTTGTTATCAGCTCCCTTTATGCTTGCCCTCACTCGCATTTTATTCTGATCATGCTCTCTTTCCCGCCCTCGCGTCTTCCTTGCGCCACACGTACTTTTGACAAAACACAGCGCTCATGTACAACCTCGCCGAACTCGGCATCAGCACCGCTCGCGGCTCAGTCTCTGATCCATTCAGCTCGGTCGGCGCAGCAGCTCTCACCGGCATGGTCTTCCGATCCACAGGTACGCGTCCGCTTTTCCTCATTGCTGCTGCTCTCGTTGTGGTCTGATTATCTCATATGTTCTGCTTTCACAGCCGGAGTCCGACAGGCCATCATTTCTGGAGCCGTCTTTGCCGGCGCAGGAGCCGCATGGCAAGGCGTCAAGCAAGCCATCTTTTAAAAGCAGAAGTTATCATCTTCTGCATCCCTCACGGGGGGGGCCGCTCAAGGACAACTCATTAGTCTCTCTGGGCCCCCCAACACCATGCGCAAACTCCGCGGCTCAAGGAGTCCTAGACTTATCCCAAAATCCCACCTTTCATTCGTTGGTCTCTCTCAGGTAGATGAGGTAATGCTTGCAGTCTCTCGTTCCCTTTCCTCTTCTCATGCAGCGTAAGAACAACGTCCCCCAAGGACCTTCTCTACATGAAGCATGAAGCTTCACCGAATGCCAAATTTGCATGTTCCACAGCCGTCCCTGTGCAGTTTCGCTGATCAGAACGGGCTGAGTACGTGCATCGGGAGTTGGAAGAAGTGATGACCTCAGCTGCACACCTGCTCCAAGCTCGACCAGCATACACAGCGCTTCCTAACAGCTCTCTTCCGCACCCTCGTCTAAACGAGACCGCCTTCTGCTCTTCGTGCGTGTCGTGCAGCAGCCTTGCCGTCTTCCGGAACGATGAGCGCGCAATCCGCAGCGCTGACGACCTCGTCAGGCCCTAGCTCAGCTCCGTCAAGTAGCATCCCATCATCATCATCAGCAGGACCAACTTCGACCTCAGTAGCGAACGCGGCAGATCAGATCCAAGAAGATGAATGGCCAACAACATCCTGGCTGCGCTCCGTCGATGCCGTTTACGACCTGTTCGAGTCGGCCGACTTGAAGCAGAAGTATCCCCGCCTGAGCATGCTCGTTTGGGAAGGGGTCAAGCTGTGTGAACATGTTGTGCAGGAGGTCGGGTGAGTCCATCGCAACTCCTGAGCTGTGCGAGCTTATGCTACGCGTGAGGCTGACCCGCTTCTACTGTTTGCCTGATCGCGCACAGGCTGGAACATTGCGCGCTCAGTTTCAATGGAGGGAAAGATTGTGAGTATTACGACTGGCAGACACTTCTACTTCCCTGAGATCTGGCTACTGACAGCTGCCTTGCGACTCTTCTCCCCACGCCAGGCACCGTACTCGTGCATATGCTCGCCGCCGTCCTCCGAAGATTAAACGGCCACACCCATCCACCTTCTGCGGACCCCACCCCGACCGCATCATCCTCACTCAGCTCAACTCAACCGCCCCTCATCCCCATCCCTACCATCTACATAACGTGTCCCTCCCCCTTCCCAACTCTCGAATCCTTCGTCCGCGCCTCCATACATCGCTACAACCTCCACCTGCACACCGTACGCGGTCCCATGAAGCCCGCCTTGATCGAGTACTTCCATGGTGGGGGAGTCGAGGGTGTTCCTCCTCTCGGATCGCAGGAGAGGGAGCAGGAAGAGCAGGGCGGGGAGAGGGTGGAGAGGGAGGTCGATGGTGGAGTGGAGGGGAGGAAGAGGAAGATTAAAGCTGTTTTTATCGGGACGAGGAGGACTGATCCGGCCGGTGGTGAGTTTCTTTGGTCTCACGCTGCAAAATTCATGCGCGCGCGCGGAAAACTTACATGCCCTTCCCTTCTCTCTTGCGAAATTCAGCCTCGCTCGGCCCGCGCACACCTACAGATCCAGGCTGGCCCCAAGTTGACCGTGTCCACCCCATCCTCGACTGGTCCTACCAAGACGTCTGGGCCTTCCTGCGCTGTCCCGAACTGGGCTGCGATTCCGGCGATGAGTCGCAGCGTCGCCAACCGTCATCACTGTCAAAATCGGGAGAGAGGGAAGGAGTAGGGAGAGAGGAGGCGATTGGGCTTGTGGCTGAGTCGACGGAGGATGGGACTTGTACGGGTGGGAGGGCTGGGGTGCCTTACTGTCTTCTGTATGATCAAGGGTGAGTCTGCGTATCTTCTCTGCGAGAGAGAAAGGAGACTCTACTGAATTCTTTCGTGTCTCGGCCTCTTACCTTTTGATAGGTACACGTCCTTGGGGAGTACGTTCAACACCCTTCCCAACCCTCTTCTCAGAGTCGACAACCCGCCCGCACCTACCACCGATACGACGTCCCAGTCCTCCAACGCAGCGGCATCGACATCGACGATGAAGGTGACGGTCGGGGATGGGACAGCGACGGGCTTGTGGAAACCAGCCTACATGCTAGTAGATGGAACGACGGAGCGCGCTGGTCGGATCAAGGCTGGGCAGAGCAATGCAGGTAGTTTGAGATAGTGCATCCATTGCGGATTTCGCCGGAAGGGGTGGATGGCTTTATGTTGGGTGGGGCCGTATTGCTGTTTTCTTTCTCCCTCCGAGCTCGCTGGCAAGGACCATTATGCGCTGGGTCTCTATATGATACGCATTTACTGAACCGCACATCAGGATTTAGCACCATCAATCATTCTCCGCTCGTTTCCCTAGGTTAAGCTTTGCATTAGTCGAGACCTGGGCCGGAGCGTAGTTGGGCAAGAGCAAGAGGTGGTGAGATGTGAGAAGGTGTGCTGATGGCTCTGCTAATGGCGTTGACGTATCCTTGCCCTCCCTCTGTCTCCCAGGATTCGATGGCAGTCTCACCACCAGCCAGCCCGTCGGTCTACCCACCCAATGCCTGCTGTCATTCGGTCTGGTTGGCGTACCTGTTTGAGCATACTTGGTACTCATCCAAGCGCCCTGTGTAGGAGAAGGGTGACAGTCAAGCGTCGCCACTCCCATGGGTGAGTTCTTGCTTCTGAGCATGTCATCATCCATCCGAGTGAATGTACACCTTCCAAGCTGGCGACTCAGGCATCCTTGACCGATCGAGACGGTAAGTGGCAGATTTATCACAGACGCTTGTTTGCTTGCTTGCTTCCTTCTTCGCACCCATCGACTTTCTCTCCCCATCCCCATCCCCTCCAGCCCTCCCCTTCCTCTCCCCCTCCATCTCCCCCCTTCAGGTCTCACCTCTCCCGACCTCGCAGCATCTCCTTCTCACCCGTACTTTCAGGCATCCAAATCAGTCGACAACATGACCACACCCAATCAGCCCAAGAAGATTGCCCTTTTCCTCGACGGCACCTGGCTCAGTCGATCCGAAGCGAAGGTGAAGGGTCTTCGCGTCGCATTGGGTATCGAGTACTACAGCAACATCGCTCTCATGGCCCAAGCACTGGAGCCACACGACAAGAAAGGTGTCCCGCAGTTCACTTACTACCAGGAAGGACTTGGCACCTCTGTTGGTCTGTTTAGGAAGCTGTTCGCAGGTCAGTGCAGTGAATTCAATCCCGCACTCCTCTCTGCTGTGTGTGCACGGACTGACCCTCTTTACATCGCACAGGCGCCACTGGTCATGGCCTACTCGACAATCTTGTCGCAGCATACAGCTTTCTCGTCGATAACTATACCAAAGGCGACGAAATCTTCCTCTTTGGGTTCTCCCGGGGCGCCTACACCGCTCGCGCCCTCTCCGGCCTCATCGACTACGCCGGTATTCTCAAGAAGTCCAAGTCAGGGTTCCTCAATCCTATCCTAGCTGCCTACACTCGCCGCTCCATCCGCGATCCAGAGTCTTGCCGGCACAGTGCCGAGATCCTCCACAAATATACGAAGCACTGGCCCGGACTCGAGGCCACTGAGCGCGAGAGGAACTTCGTCCGCAGCGAGAAGCCATCGCTTACCCCGGAGGACGAGATTCGACTTCATTGGACGATCCCCAAATCTCAGAAACGAGTCCAACCAGTACCTATCAAGGTCATTGGCGTATTTGATACTGTCGGTGCCTTGGGCATTCCAGGTGCTTTCGACGTGCCCTGGGTCCATCAGCAGTACGAATTCTTCGACACCGCCTTGAGCGGAAATGTGCAATACGCGTATCATGTTCTCGCACTTAACGAGGACCGCGCCGATTTCCGACCCGCGCTCTGGACAGTCCGAGCAGATAAGCTGCAGCCGCACCAGGTCGTCAAGCAGGTCTGGTTCAAGGGCTCGCACCCAGACGTCGGCGGAGGCTTCTATGAGCACGGTCTGTCCGACGTCACGCTGGCTTGGATGGTTGCGCAGATGATGGACCACCCCGAGGGTCCTCAGCTCCAGTTCAACCTTGATCTTCTCAAGCGCGTTCAAGACCGGACCCGTCCCTGGGCAGCACAGCCCATCCATCCAACCCGTGTTCCTGTGATGTTCCGCCATGAGCGTCAGATGCTCCAAACGGCTCCACCCGAGGAGCGGTCCGGCATGGAGAGCGCTGTCGAGTTGGCCGCCATTTCGCCCGTCCGTGGTACGTCTGACGACGAATTGACCGGCGGCGTTCGTTTGCAAACCTTCGAACCCACCTTGGAGTCGCTCCACTACTCCGTGACCGTCGGCAACGTGGTCGACCCAGACCTCTCGAGCCAGTTCAGAAGTCTCCGCGAGCGCAACCCAGCCAAGCTGCGGAAGTTGTGGGAGCAGGCGAAGAGCTCGGAACGACTGCTTCCGACTGAGCGCGAGCTGATCTGGACTGAGACGCAGGTCAAGCTCCAACCCTTAAGCATTGCCTATGGAGCGCTGTACGGCTTGATCTCGCCAGAGAGGACCACCCAGTTTCAGGCGCTTGTGGAGCTCGTGGGTGCTCTGGTGAGGATGGCGACCATCGTCCTCTCATTCGCGACCTACCTTCCATCTCGCATCATCTCGTTTCTATTCACTGCCTCGCTCAGCACGGAGAATCTGATGGGCGTGCCTCCGAAGGATCCGCGAGAGGAGCTGGAGCGGGCGTGGCATACGGCGCAGATGGCTTGGGCCGGCCTTATCGGTTCCATGGAGCAAGCGGAAGAGCTCCAGGTCGAGCCTATTCTACTTTCTCAGATGTGACCAGTTGATTTCTCTCCCGCGTCTTGAAGCTTCACTGCTGCGACCAGCACTCTTCCTGCTCATTTCACCCTTTCCTTCGCTGCTACTGCTGCTTGCTGATCTCGACATTCGCAGCTTCTTTCTGCCCATTCCATTTGAACCCCTCTTTCCAAACTGTGTAGCCATAGTCAAAGCGTCCCACCATTTGCCTCGTACACCGTGAGTCACACCCTTCGAAAGCTGTAGCACATGTTGCTGAATCTACACGTTCATACGTGTGCTGTCCTCTGCGCATCTTGCTAGCAAGTCGTGAGAGCGAATCTTGCGAGCCCGCTTGAACATACCCTCCTCCCGCTTTGATCATCAGCGCTTGCGAGTCGTCACAGTGGCCCATACATTCAAGATGTCGAGATGCTCCCCATCTCATGCACGGACCTGTCGTTCAAAGCTGGCGGAGGGGGTCCAAGCGAGCATGTCTTGCTTTCATTCATTCCCGTCACCTCTGCTATCCTGTCGAGGATATGAGCGCTCAGATCTTCTCAGTGCAGGCGAGCATTTCTGAGGGGTCTCCACGGATCCAGGATGAGGAAGATGTCATTCTCCTTTCCCAGGGAAGTTCTTGCACAATGGGCAGGATCGCTCCAAAGAGCGACATGGAGAGGACGGACCTCTACTGATCAGCGTCTGGACTCATATACCTTTCAAGCGCCCCTAGTATCCCACATCATTGCAACGTCAACTCCTGGGCGGAGGAGAAGAGCGGCTGAACTCATCAAACTTGCTATGTATAAAGGCTCGCTGAACGTCCCTTCGGTCCTCGCCGCAATCAGGTCTTCTGCTTTTCCTTCACTCTACCTTCTTTCCCCGTCCTCTTCTTTCCGCTGAACCCCACTCACCCTTCTCTTCACGCAGACTAGGACAATATGCATCAGAAGAAGAAGATCGTCCTTCTCCTCGACGGTACTTGGGCCAGTCGGACGCAGGCGTTGATGCAGTGCTTCCGTTCGCGGTCTGGCGAAGAACGTCTCAGCAATGTGGGTGTAGCAGGCTCGGTACTGGCCGTACGTCGACATTTTCCTGGCCATGCTGACTTGTGACTCTGACTCCGTGCATCTTTCTCGCACAGGTTGCACTTTTGGCCCAGGCGATCAAGACCGAGGACGCTGATGGTATTCCTCAGATCTGCTTCTATCAGGAAGGCGTCGGGACCTCGGTTGGCCTGCTCACGAATATCATATCAGGTACGTATTTCATCGTTATCTTACGAAGTAGCCGACCTTACTCACGTTGCCTGACATGTCCACGACAGGTGCTACCGGCGCAGGCCTGTCTCAGAATCTCATCGAGGCCTACTCCTTCATCGTGGACAACTACAATCCAGGCGACGAGCTCTTCCTGATCGGATTCTCTCGTGGCGCGTACACCGCGCGTGCTCTCTCCGGCTTCATCCTCTGGGCAGGAATCATGTCCAAGGCTGCACTCAGGAACATTCAACCGATTTATCAAGCCTATCGCAAGCGTTCGCCCTCCACACCCGAGGACACCGACCTGGCTGCTCAAGTGCTCTGGCGCTACACGGGAATTTGGCCGAGTGCAGAGTCGATGCGTGTAGAACAGTTGGTCGTGGAGCAACACGCTGTCACGGCGGCTGCTCGTGCTAATACTAGCGCATGGGGATCGAAACTCGGCCTCAGCCGCGGAGGCAAGGGAGAGGGCCCGATCCTTCGAAAATAGGAGGCGTCAGACGTCAATTGAAGGCATCTACATCGACACTCGAAGTCGAACTGGAGGAGCAGGTGGAGCGAGGACCGCGCGCTCAACCACCAAATGTCAAATTTTTGGGCGTCATGGACACGGTCGGTGCTCTCGGTGTGCCTGGAAAATTCGGCACGCGCTGGGCCCGCCAGTTCTACGAGTTCTGTGAGTTTACAATGCACCTTCTGTTTGGAAGTTGATCTGTACAAGTGCTCGGTGTTGCTTGCTGACGAACGATTCATTCAATCTGCGCTGGGCTTTTGTATCTTTCCAGTCGACACTGGATTGAGTAGCAACGTCGAGTACGCCTGGCAAGCGCTGGCGCTGGGCGAAGAACGTGCTGACTTCAGGTACGTGAACGTTCCGCACTCGATCCGAGAAAAGGATTCTTACACATCTTATCCATCTTTGAAGCCCTACACTCTGGTATCATTTCGAGCCTCACAATGGCCAGGAATTGTCAGAGATCTGGTTCGGAGGCAGCCATGCCAATGTTGGAGGGACATTGGCGCATCATGGCCTTTCGGACATCGTGCTCGCCTGCCTTTGTGCTCACTTGACCGACCGCGGTGACCGACCGATGCTGGAATTGGATATCGAGCACGTCAAGAACACGCAAGATCGAAGTGCGGCGTGGGCTAAGGAAGAGCCTTACAAGAGTCGATGGTTCTTCGAGTTCCGCAAGATTCGCCAAGTGTGCGGGATGCTCAAGACGGGTCCAAGTGGGGAGAATGGCGATGAAGAGACCGGCTCAGCCAAGGAGCCACGGTGGGCGGACGAAATCCCGTATGGACCAAACAAGGAGATGCTTCATCACAGCATCGTGATGAGCGGACGTATCGACCCTGCCACAGCACCCCAATTCCAAGTTCTACGCCAACGTGATCCGGAGCGCCTCGGAAAGATGTGGGACAGCGCGGCGAATGCGTCAAGTCTCTTGCCCACCGAGTGCTACCTAAGGTGGTAGGCTGCCGAGCGCAGGAAACCTCTCGGCTCTCTCCCAGGTGAACTGCTGGAGGTCGGAAGTCCTAGAGCCGAAGGCCAGGACGGAAGCGTGGCCGTCGCTGCCCACTTCCATCACGCACGTACCGTTACAGTTCTGACAGGAATGGATTCTGAACATGCGAACGGGGTGCCGGGAAATGCTCAGGGTCCTAATCGGATATTCTCTTGGTAAATTGAGGCGTGGCGCATCGGACTTCCGACCTCACGAAAATGGAAATTGTTGGATTTGGAAGAGAGCAACACCCGGGCAGCCAAGGAATTGATTATTGATGAGGCAACCCACAACGATGGCGTGTTGTGGAAACGGCATCCACGCCCCGCGGAGGGACGGTGCCGATGCTGACAAGTGTCAAATGAGGTGCAATAACCCGAAGACGATCTCTGCGCTCTGCGGTCGGACATGGAAAATTAAGAAACTTGGCATGGTCCCGTTGCATTCCTCACCGTTTCGAAGGAGCTCATATTCAACTCATGTTCCTCTCCCTTCTGACAACCACTTCCTTCGACTCCGGCGCTCCTCACCTTCTCTTCCCTGTTCACATATTTTCACCCAGCAGCACATACAGGAGCTTCGTTTTTCTCACCGACTGACCCTTCTTGGTAGATACAGTCACATCTTCTGGTCACTACGGTCCTTCTTTCCCATCACTCAAGACACTCTTCGTCACAGATGTCGTCCTCCAATCTGCCTCAGAAGAGTCTGTTGCCTGGGAATGAGAAGCATACAGCATACGAGCGTGAGTCGATCTCCAATTTCGCACCCCTAAGCAGACGAATCGCTCATCCTTTGCGTGTCGCCACTCAAAACCTCGCGGAATATAGATCACGAAACAATATCGCCGAAGAAGCGTCGACTTCCTCGGTGGGCCAAGATTGCCATACCTGTTCTTGCGTTGATCCTGATTGCAGGCCTGGTCGGCGGCTTGGTCGGTGGCCTCGTCGGCAAGAAGGACAAGGATAGCAACAGTGGGGATGGGAATGGCCAGCAGGGTGGCAACAGTCCCACGGCAGGCACGTCCTCTGGATCAGGCGCTATACGGAGCGTTACCAATTCGTACAGTAATGCGCTTCTATCTGCCGCCTCCAACGCTGCCAAGGCTGGCGGTGGCAATGACCTTCGTGAGTCGATTTGGAAATTTTGAATCTGAGGCCTTTGAGCTGACTTTCCTTAATCCGACCACTTCTACAGTCTTCACTGGAACCGATCTATACGGAAATCCCATCTTCAAGACGTCCTCCCCCACTCCAGGTTCCCCTTCAACGTCCAGTTCGCAGGCTGCATCGTGCGGCTCAGACCCGGACGCCTCGAGACTGAGCGGCAGCCTGTCCAATCTTCGTCCTCACCCCCGTCTTATGGCGCCAGGGTATCAGTGGGACTGTCTTACCAGTCGAATTCAGAACGACGCCTATCTGACGGTTTGGAACGCAACGATCTTCGCGAATGCTTCCGCATTTTATTCACTCCCACCCACCAGTTACTCCATCGACGGCGGCTTTACTGGTTCTGGTATTCTCGATGTCTCCCGTGAGGTACAACAGCGTGTTCGTACATGGGCTTACGTTGCGCGCGTCACAAACGATCCGAAGTGGGTGGACCGTACCTGGCGTGAGCTTAGCGTTGCGGCTGCCAACACGAGCACGTACTTCGGTCAAGATCAGCCGACGCCATGGAACGCGTGAGTTCAAAGTCTGTCTCTGACGATGGCCACTTCCAAACTGACGCGTAGCGATTCTACCAGTCAACACTTCCTTGATACCGCTGAAATGACCGCAGCCTTTGCTATTGCGTATGACTGGGTGAGCACGGAGATGAGCGAGGGCATTGCTCGTAGGACATGACTGACTGTGAAGATGCCATCTCAAGCTCTACTCAAGCTGGAACACCACTCAAAAGGCTTACATCGTTGACTGGATCAAGCGCTGGGGTCTCCAGCCTGGTCTCCAACAGTATACGACATCAGCTGGGTGGTGGGCAACCGCGGGAAACAACAACGGAAACTGGAACTGTGTGTGTAACTCGGGCCTAATTCTCGGTGCCCTCGCCATTGCCGGCGACGACAGTTCCGATCTCTCTTCCCAAATTCTGAGCAACGGTATTGCCAACATGAAGCAGGGCTGTATGACAGGCGTCTCCGATGATGGCACTTGGTCGGAGACAGCTAACTACTGGTACTTTGGCACCAACGCTCAAGCGCGCGCTGTCTCGGCTTTGACAACGGCCACAGGGAATGACCAAGGTCTAATGGCCACCAACCCGAATTGGATCAAAACCGCGTACTACCACATGTACGTCAGTGGTAACGGCGGCATGTACGCCTACGGCGACCATGGCCCAAACAAGTACTCGACGAACGCCAACGGCCTCTTCCTATGGTCCCGAATGGCTTCGGATCCCGTTCCCGCTCTCTTCCAGCGCGACCGAGCCGACGCAGCTGGAGACCCGCTCAGCATGTTCTGGTACGATAATTCGGTCCGGGGTGGTTTCTGGTCCGGACTCCCGCTGGACCGCTACTTCCCCGTCGGTGAGAACGCCTGGGCCTCCATGCGAAGCTCTTGGACCGACTTCGACGGCGTGTATGCTGCGATCAAGTCGAGCAATGGGACGGGACATCAGACGCACGGTGACTTGGATGCGGGAGACTTCGTTATTGATGCGCTGGGAACGCGATGGGCGGGCGACTATGGTTCTGGAGAATATCTTAGTGATGGGTACTTCAGCTCAGAGAAGCAAGATTCGTTGAGATGGCAGTACTACCGGTGAGTCATCACTTTCTGCACCTAGGGCGAGTTCTTGGGTTGATCCTTATGATTTCCCAATTCACAGTAAGGGAACCCAGGGCCAAAACACCTTGGTCATCGGGATGCAGAATCAGCTCGCCGATTGCCAGCCTCAGAACCGGTTCGGCTCTACCAATGTTACACAGACCGACTCTGTGACCTTCAAGCCCGCCAAGACGGACGCTGCCTACTTTGTCACTGACATGAGCTCCGCGTACGGTCTTGCGTCCGGCTCAGTCAAGCGCGGACTGCGAATGCTCAACGCCCGTCGTCAGATTTTGCTCCAAGACGAGTTGAGCTCGGCAGTCACTGAGGACGTGCAATGGCGCGTACAGACTAATGCCACTATCACACTCTCGGGAGACAAGCGCACCGCTACGCTTCAGTTGCAGCAGGTCGTCGATCCGAATGCTGCATACGGTGGACTGAAGGCGAATCTGCCGCAGCGTCGGACGATGATCGTCAAGATTGTGGACCCCAGCCCGAGCGGAGCCGTCTTCAGCTTCCAGGCTGCACCCGCCAAGCGCATCTACGGCTCTGTACCCGCACAGACGGAATCAGGAGTACAAGGAGATCAACCCAACACGGGTGTGAGCGTACTCTCGATTGATGTAGCGTCCGGTGGAGCGCCGGCCACGATTGCTGTGCTGTGGCAGCCACAGTGGGACGACCTCAGTGGGGACGATTCGGCGCTTCCCAAGCAGGTCTCGCTCGACCAGTGGACGGTCACGTCTCATAATTAAACAGGCATTTCGTACTGCCTTCCCTCCCTATTCCTGACTGCTCGATCCCTGCCAGTCACTTCTCTGCTCCCGCGGTCCCTACCGCCCGTAACCAGGACAATCACTTCACTTCTTTCAGTTTCCGTTTTCCCACTCCTTTCTTGTATCTAATCGATTTCATCGTCGACTCATCCGCATCTCCAAGGACATTCAATCATTAGCATCAGAACGATCAGAATCGATACACTTCTTCAATCGTTCCCCACTCCCTAGCTCTGTGCTTTGTGACATGATAACGTCGAAGGTAGCCTCAGTATTGGCGTCGATGTCATGGCTCCAGGCCCCGTCTATAGCGTTCGTGAAACGTAAGTCTCTACAGGACATGTTGTAGCCATCGCACAAAATCCTTGGTCAAGGTATCCTCTCCTGACGAGAACTCAGAGGTCCCTCCTCGTAAAAGCTGTACTGCGCGGTCCAGTCTACCTGTGGCTTTTGCTTGCGAGGCGGCCTGGGATGGAAAGTCCTGTTCGGTCCGACCTTCGAGGTAGGTGGGTACCTCTTCTGCGAAGTCATCGTACCGCTTTCCCTCGAGACGCTGCGCCAGCATCCGAATAGTTTGTTCTGTATGTTGATCACGAAACGCTGGATGGGCGTTCTCGTCTGGTTCAGGACTGAGTGTGCTGGACGAAGAGGCTAGACCACAAAGGGTTGCTTGTTCGATGATGCCTCTCCGACAGCGGATAATGAGTCCGAAGGAGCCGTGGGCGAAGTTGGCTGAGGTGGGTTCCGGGTCGGCCGAACGCGAATGCTGGGTTGATGTAGGCAGTTTTGGGGGTGCCAAAACGTGCGGCTGCGCGACAAGAGCATGGGTGAACTCGGGCGTCTGACCGAACAGCCAGTCCCATGATTGAAGTTCTGCGTAGCTTTCCCGGAAGACAGAGTCTGATGCTAAGGCTTGGCCAGATCCAGACAGCAAGCTCTCGGAGACGGTCGAAGCCTCGAGTGGATTTTGATCGTAGAAGCCCAGCTCGGATTCGGAATTGGCATAGGTTTGTCCAAACTCGGAGACGATGGCTTTGCTCACTTGCTCATGCGAAAGTAGCGAGCGAGCATCGGGAAAGGCATCGACGAGATTGACTACGCTCGCTCGGACGCTGGCGACACCCTTGGATTGTAATGCTTCTCCTCTGGAATTCCGTAGACTATGGCCTAATTGATCGAGATCGGCGTCGAGTAAGAGGGTGCCGTGGTGGTATGCGCGATGGGAGGTAAGTTTGTAAGCGGATCCCGAAACTTTGCGCTCGGTTGGATCAGGTGGGTCTGGGCGGATGGTTGGATCTGATGGAGCGGGCAAAGCAAGGTGTGAGGACTGCGAGATACGGACGCAGATGTCTGAGCGGTGGTTGACGTAGACGGTTGGAGCTGGAGTTCGATCGGAGGGTGGGAGGAGAGAGTTGAGGGCGCGAGCGACTAGTTCGGCGTTGGCGCGTTTTGTGAAGTCGTCCTTGTGGACGTGGATCGAATAGTTGGTGTTTCCCAGGTCCTATCTTACACAGAGATAAGTCTGTTCAGCAAGTAGACACAACTGATATCGGGCTAAGGATTTACTCACATGAAATACAGAGCCTCCGCCACTCCTCCTCCTGACCATGGGAATACCCAATCTGGCCATTTCACGAATGTTGAGTTCCTTCCATGGATTCTGATTCCGACCGATGACCACGCACGGTCTGTTACGGTAGATCAAACAGAGCGGTCTCGGGTCGGAATCTTCCTCATTCCTTGTCGAAGATGGTGGTCGGAACGGTCTTGATCGGAAGAGGGAGGCCGTTCGGAAGAGATGGTCCTCAAGAGCGAGATTGAAGGTTGGGGAGGAGGAGTCGGAGATGTATGCCTGTTAAAAGGGAGAGAAAGTCGTTCAGTCTCGAAACGCTTTGCCTGCAAGAAGAAGATCAGCAAGGTAAAGAAGGACGCTCACTCTCAGCTCTGTATCACTGCAGAAGGACTTCAGATGGATCAGAGAGAAAGGACTACCTTCAATACCTTAGCGGATCTCAGAACTCACCTCGACTGCGATGAGGATGAGGACGAAGATGAGAGACACCGCAGCTGATCTCTTCCCACTCGCAGCGACAGAACACCTCGGCGACGCGCCAACAGCAACAACGGCATGATTCTAAGCGCGTATGGCTCACTCATCTCCCTCCCTTCGCTGTTCTGGTCAAGGTCATGGTCCAAGGAAAGGCCAAAGCGTGGGAATTGGAAGGAGAGGATGTGGAGGATCGACAGTCCAACACCGCGAGCTTCTTCTGGGTGTATGCGCGAGAAGACCAACATCGGAAATGACTTCAAGTTCGCGACAGACGCTCGTATCTGCGCCAGGGAAGGTCCTGCTCGCGGGTGGCTATCTCGTGCTCGACCCTGCGTATCCCGGCGTGGTCATAGCAACCTCCTCCCGCTTCTACTCGCTCGTCCAACCACTCAGCAGCAACGAATCAAACTCTCCTCCCGCAAGCGACGGTTCACCATCTCCTCTTATTCGAGTGCGCTCTCATCAATTTGTCGGCGCTGAATGGGTGTATCATGTCCATCGCAGCCCAGCGCAAGCTTCGGAGGAGCAGAACTTTGTGCTCACGCAGTCGAAGCAAACAGCTGAGGCCGAACATGCGGGCAAAAATCCTTTCGTTGGACTGGCGCTGCTGTATGCACTGCGGGTCGCCGCCGAAAAGTGCGGTCGTGATGGCATCGAAGCGCTGTTGGGTGACGGACTCGATGTCTTCGTGATGGGCGACAACGACTTCTATTCTCAGCGCGAGACAGTAAGTCCAGCAGAAGGGAGCGATGCATGCATGTTAACCCGTGCTGATAGAGTGTTTCATCTTACAGCTGGCCTCTGAAGGCGGAAAAGATCAGAGGGCCCCAACCACGGAAGCTCTGCGCTCTCTCTCGCCGTTTGCGAAACAGAGCTGCCCTATTCGTCAAGTACACAAGACCGGCCTTGGCTCGAGCGCTGCCATGACAACCTCGCTCGTCGGTGCGCTCCTGGTCCACCTCGGCGCCGTCGGCAGCAGCGGTACCAAAGGCTCGCTATCAACTGAAGATACCGCATTTATCCACAATGTCGCGCAGCTGGCACACTGTGCAGCACAGGGCAAAGTCGGCTCGGGCTTTGATGTCAGCGCGGCGGTATGGGGAAGTCAGGTCTATCGGAGGTTTGAGCCGAAGGTTCTTGATGGTTTGATGGGTGGACGTGTCGGTGTTGAGGGAGAGAAGGACGCATTGGAAATGGTGAGTGTTCGTGACCGCACTCCCTCAGATCTGTTTGTTTGCTCATGAGATCTTGCCTTGGACCTCACAGAATCTGCCTGCTCTGGTCGCCGCCTTGTCGCCTTCCAATCCTCAATGGTGGCCTTCACCACTCCAGTCGAACGCTGGGGCCGAAGGAACGACTGCCTCATCCAGCGGGCACCCAACCGCAGCGGAGGGTTTAGCGACGCTTCTCACGAGTGGGGCTGTGAACTCCAAGAGCGACGAGAAGACAGCACAACTGCTCTCCAAACTTTCAGTTCAGCAAAGTGGGGGTGCTGATGCTCCGTCAGCATCGGAAAGCCTCTTCCGCCCAGCTCCGATCGCGCTTCCACCGCATCTATCTCTGGTCCTTGCTGATGTAGATACGGGAAGCAACACGCCTAGTCTTGTTGGAAAGGTCCTGAAGTGGAGAAAGGAAAAGCCAGAATGGGGTGAGTCACTGCTTCTTTGAACGAATGTATGAGTAGGCTGGCTGAACATGTGAGCCTCTTCATCACAGCGGCGCAATTGTATGCGGTGCTAGCTGCTGCCAACCAGGTCCTTGCGGACTCACTGCTTGCGCTCAGTATCGCACACGTGCAAGATCAGCAATCCTACGAGGAAGTGGCAGAGTGGGCAGCTACCGTTCCAAGTTCTCAGGTGAGCCGGTATCAGTTGTATTGCTTTACAAGGATCGAACACGCTGACATTTATGCGGTCCTCAACGAAATGGTGATGGGTCACAGTGGGAGAAGGAACTCAAACAGACCACGAACCCAGCAGCAGTCAAGAAGGAAATGCTCAAGAAGTTTGTCGATCTTCGCCATGCGTTGCGATCTGTTCGAGGTGGGATGCGCGAGCTCGGCATGCGGGCCGAGTGTCCCGTGGAGCCGGAGGAGATGGGACGACTCATCCAGAAGAGCGTAGAAGAGGCGCCGGGTGTGGCAGGAGGTGGAGTTCCGGGAGCGGGAGGGTACGACGCACTGTATCTCATCCACGTTGTGCCTCCGTCCTCCACCCGTGGAGCAGGCGATGCCGGCAGAGAAGCGGCTGCGGTCGAGGCGAGTCCTGCGAGGTGCGGGGTGGAGCATATTTGGGCAGAGTGGACGGAGATGAGCGTCGGACCATTGCTCAGCACGGCCGGGGGCGGGATTGGGCTGCGAGTACTTGATGTTGGCGAAGTTGCGGGTGTGAGGGATGCGTTAGGCGCCTGGTTGCAGTGAGGGTCCGCGGAGTTTTCTATTGGCCGACCGGGGTCGGGACCCGACCCTGGGGTCGGCCCCCATACAGCTCCCGACCCTCAAAGAAAGGGTCGGGTGAAAGTCTGCCTCCCGACCCTTTGCCGGCTTAGACTTGGCGAGCTCTAAATTCCCGTCCATTTTCTTGTTTACCTTAAAAATTGCTTTGCGCTCGAGCCCCTCGCCCACCTCGATGGCGGGCGATGCTGGCGATCCAGGGCACGAACGAAAGCTACCATACCCATTTTTCACTCGTTTTTGATTCCCAAAAGCTATCGAGTCTGCAATGCCATGAGTAAGGTTAGATCGCCCGTGTCGTGCCCGCGTTCACTAGCCAGAATACACTTTTTCGATCTTTTTCAGATAAAAAGTGCCCGTATTTTCCATACTTCACACCACTGCGCACGGCAGGGGCGCAAACCTGCGAGAACAAGAGTGCTTGGGCAAGGTGTGGTAACGCTAGCGGCCGTGGGAGCACAAGAAAGCAAAATGGGAGACAAGAAAGCGAAAAGAAGGTATATGATTGGAATGCGATGGATGGGTCGGGTCGAAGAACTTTCCCTTTGTTTCCCGACAGGGTCGGGAGGGTGACCTAACCCGACTCGGGTCGGCCAATAGAAAACTCCAGGGTCCGCCGTCCATGCCATCGTTGTCGATCACGTGACGAACTCGTGGCGGCGTCCTTGGCGGCTCTACTCATCAAAACGTCACTGTGCGCTTTGCTTGCTCCCCTTGAATTTTCGGGTTTCGTTCTTGCGACGGAGCGATCAAAAGGAGTTTCTCCTTCCTCATCTACTTCTTCCATACCATCACCATCCTATCGATTCTTCCATTCATACCCACCTAACCTTTGTGAGAGAAAAGATGGCCTCGATTGGAAGCGCAGGAGGCGCGTCTCCGCCTCGCAGTCCGCGTCGCTCGGCCGATCTCGATGCGGCCAACCAGCTCGAACAGGACATCGATGCAGCTCGGCAGATGAGTCGCGCACGTCTGAACTCGCAAGCACCGCATCCTCACAGTCTCTTCCATCACGCGCGCGGCTCCAGCAGTACCTCCACTGTCAATCAAACCAGCACGAACAACTTCAGCAGCAATCTCGCGATCGGCGGTGGTGGTGGTGGTGAGGATTTGCCAGACATCGATGCAGATATCTCAGCCGCCATATCCCCCTCAGCAGGAGAACAGGTCCTGACGCCAGGAGCCAGCAGCAGCTCGGGTACGACTCCGGGCGTCAGCACGGCTTCTGCAGGTCCCGTTCCCATTCCAGACGCCTCCCGGGCGCATTCTGTCGGTCGCCCACAGGACCTGGCACCCCTCAGCACCTCGCCTAGCCGACAGTACCGTCCCCAGCAGCTCCACAGCGCCAGCGTTGGCGGTGTTGCTGTTGGTTCTGCTGGCGCAAGTCTCTATCCGCACCAGCACATGTCGGCAGGGAACCGACCACCATCCAGAAGCCCCACCAATGTTGCAGCTGCGGCCAGCCTCACTTACTTCTACCGTCATAACCGACACGGCTCCAACACCTCTCTCGACTCTTCTCAGCATTATATCGATCACAGGCAGCAACCTCATTCGATCTCGCTTAATCCTCACTCTCCTATCATCAATCGCCAAGCTTCAGTCACCGGCCAGCAACAGCAACACGCCCGGTCGCCAATCGCATTCCGACGTGGCTTCTTCGATCACGGTCCCGGTGGCTCAGGGGCGGCTGATCCGGATGGAGCTGGAATTGCTGTCGAGTCCCCACGAGGCGGGCCTGGTGGATACGTTGCCTCTCCAACTGGACCCCTCATAGATATCTCAATGGATACCCCTGGCCAAGGAGGCTCAACCCGACGCCGAATGTCAGCCACTCGTCGGTCGACACACTCCGGTCGAAGCGGACGAGAGGGGCAGGATAGTGGTATGGACGAGGGCATGTACGCTGAACATGGCTCCCCACACACTGCCAGCCGACGCCCTTCTATGCTCGAAGACGATGTGTGTTTCCCGATGATGGTCAATCAGCCTGATACCTCCGTACACCCGCACGGATATCACGACGAGCACGAAGCTCAAGCACCCGTGTACCACCCGCACAGCCATGAAGATTATCATCATCATGTCGAAGACGTTCCTGGCGATGATGCATACCGGCTGCCGCCTGGCTTTCCCTTCACGTTCGACCTGCGTGTCCTCGAAGACTTTGCAACGGAAGAACGCGACAGGGCCACGGCTCCTGTTAGCAATGACAACTACCAATCCGCTTTGGACGGCACCGCTCAGTCAAGCGGCGCCATGCCCATAAATGCCACCTCACCCGGCGCCGGTGGACTCCGCAATCGGCTCGGAAGACCTTCCATTCCAGGTCCTTCTGCCGCCAACCTCTATGGCGCGTCGCCCGATAGTGATGATGCCACTTTCTACGTACGCAAGCCCAAGAAGATGCCCTCGAGCGCTGCAGCGGGCAGTCATGTCGCAGGCGTCTTCCAGCCCTCCCGAGCTTCGCCCGTTTGCAGGGCGGGGATTCGACTTCAAACCTTTACGGAACGGCCCTTGAGCATGCTAAGGCCAAGACTCCCTTGCTGGACGGGAAAAATGGCGCTTTGCCCACTTATGTCGGTCAAAGTGGCGAAGGTAGTGATGCACGCTCGACCAAGTCTGCCAAGGCGGCCATGGCGCGGAGCCAGAGCCATGTCGCTATGAGTGCGGCTGCTCAGGACTCTTTCATGCAGCGTGGCCGAGCTGGCTCGACACCAGGCGGAGGCTCGCTCCCGACCGGTGCAGCTTTGTATGCGGCTCAGCAGGTCCAATCTCAGCAGGAGCGGCCTTACCGCTTCACTTTCTACTCAAATGCCTTGCCTTCCACTATTCATGCACGATACCTTTCCGAGATTCCCGCTCCCGGCCAGACTTTCGAGGAACTCTTCAGCGGACACAAGCCTGCAACGCCTACGACGTCTCCTCCGCCAGAGAATGCTGGTGCAGGCACATCCGCTCCTGGTACGGCCTTTGAGGGCAGCACGGCGGTCGGACACCCTAATGGCATCCGAAGCGGAAATGGGAGTGGGACCGACATAGCTGGTGGGGGAGGGTTGTCAGCTGCTGGGGCGGTAGGACCTCTTTCGCGACCGAACTCCACGCTGGCCCACGCAGGCGGTGGACCATTGCCTCTTCCCGCCCATATGCTGCATCAGTCCGGTCGGATGGAAGGCAACACCGCTCCGCCTACGGGGGCAAACACGCCGATCTTGGCTCAGCATGGTCTTCCCCCTGCGCCTAGAGCAAGTGGAGCACTGGGTCTCACGGCGGCGGCGGGTGGTCCGCCCTCTGTGACTACAAGTCGGGGCGGGCCGGCTGCTGGCGGGGCCCCGGGCCGATGGGTGCAGGAGGAGGGAATGGTGGTAACGGTAATGGAAATGGGACCCGGGTGCCGAGCGCGACGCAGGCTGCTGCTGCTGCTTCCAGGACGTACCCCGGTGGACAACTGCGGATGGACCAAGACGCGGATGCAAACACTTGGTGGCTCGACGTGCTGTGCCCGACCGACGCTGAGATGAAACTTTTGAGCAGAGTGAGTTTATCCTTGCATTGATCCGATTGCCGATTGTGTTCCTATCGTGCTGAACGATTCTTTTGGGATCTTAGGTTTTCGGCGTGCACCCGCTGACGACGGAGGACATTCTAATGGAGGAAACTCGAGAAAAGATTGAGCTGTTCCGCAACTACTTCCTTGTCTGTTTCCGCTCCTTCGATCAGGATCCGCACAGCCCTACCTACCTCGAGCCGGTGAACATGTACGTCATTGTGTTCCGCGAGGGCACGCTCTCTTTCCACTTCCACCCTACGCCGCACCCTCAGAATGTGCGCCGACGCATCAAGCAGCTCAAGGACTACATCAGCGTCACTAGCGACTGGATCAGTTACGCGCTGATCGACGACATCACGGATGCATTCGGTCCTTTGATTCAGAACATTGAGTATGAGGTCGACTCGATCGATGAGCTTGTCTTGATTCTGAAGGACGTGGAGCAGAGTGATATGTTGCGGCGGTGAGTATCTGTGACCTCCGCCTCTTTGCCCTGCTTCAATCAATCGCAACCTGGTCTAACTTCTTTTCCCTTCTGACTACAGCATCGGTATGTGCCGTAAGAAGGTCATGGGTCTTCTGCGCCTCATGGGCAACAAGGCAGATGTCGTCAAGGGTTTGGCCAAGCGATGTAACGAGAACTGGTCCGTGGCGCCCAAGTCGGATATCGGGCTCTACCTTTCCGACATCCAGGATCACTTGATCACGATGACTCAAAACTTGAACCACTACGAGAAGATTCTGTCGCGCTCGCACAGCAATTACTTGGCGCAGATCAGCATTGAGATGACGGATGCGAACAACCAGATTAATGACGTTTTGAGCAAGCTCACTGCGTTGGGTACCATTATTGGTGAGTTCTTGGGTAGCTTGTACCTGATCGAGGATCTTCCGGGTTTGATTTTGACCCCTCATTCTGTGCCTTTCTGCCGCGTTTCAGTGCCTATGAATGTTATCACCGGTCTCTGGGGTGTGAGTACGCTGCATACCCGCACGCTGTTGAAGTGATAGAACAAGAGCATAGGACGTTGGCTGACTCTCGTATTGGTCTTTCATTGCAGATGAACGTCAATGTGCCCGGTCAAGGTGTGGAGAACCTGCACTGGTTCGCGGGAATCTGCGCCGTCCTTGCCTTCCTTGCTATCAGCGGATACTACGCGACGATTCGGTATCTTCAACGCAACTGAGGGTTATCTAATACACGAAGCAACCCGACGAACCAGCGATTCGGACGTTTCTTCCAAGTTCCAACCCCCTCCAGCACGCCGGACTCTGCACGCTATGTCTCGCCCACTACTTTTCATCCCGCCTCTCCTCACTTCTCGAGCCTCTCAGCACCCAGCGTTCCCCGTCCCTCTCATCTCCCAGCTGTTTCCGTTCAATGTCTGCCTCTCTCTCCAGCCCTTCCTCGTATATTCTTCAGGCCGTCGATGCTCGCAGGAAACTTTAGAAGTTCGTTCCACTTGATTTCTTCTGGTTTCCCCCGCGGAAAATGCCGGTATTGTCGATCGAGAATCGGCTTTTGGATCCCCACTTAGATAACCTTATCTTGATCTTGGTGGCGTTGGATCAAATGCGCTTTACAGTGGTAAACATCCGGCGGGCGGCGGCACGATTAATTATTCAGACCTGCGGCTTGCTGCATTATGTCCGCAATAATTGATGAGTCTGTATGTGACCCTTCCCTGAACCCTTTCTTCAGCAACTCACATCCACAATTTATTCCACCATCGACGAGGCAAGCGACGAATGACCTGGAGTCGGCAGCAGGAAGCCGGCTGGAAGAGGTCTCGAGGAGCACATGCTTTGCGATCGATCTGTATATGGGACAACCGGCACGACAACAAAGACAGATGGGCCAATGCGCTGCCGGCTGCACAAGTGAGAGGATGGACTCCTCGAACAGACCGAAAATACCGCAAGGTTTTGTACCTCGCTAGCGCTTGCTGAAGGTTGCTCGCCAGTCGCCGCACCCGCCCGCACCCCGCAGAAATCATCTTCGTCGGACTACGCCCGTACCCGCTCGCCTGCTTATACTCCACGATCCACTACTTACTGCACCACATACATACAGTCAGTGCGGACCAGGCGACCAGGACCGGTTCCTGCGATGGTATGCTGTTGGCAGGCTACTCGGCTGCGGTGACTGCACAGGCGGGAGGCGGTATCGTGGGCCCTTCTCGACCACTGCTAGACTCCTCTCGCGCATACACTGCATGCTGGCTGCTACTACTACTGGCTAAACAACCACTGACTACTTACAGTACTCTGAAGTCTGAACAACGCCCGTACTCCATAGAAGCAGGATCTCAAATCTCGCTCCGCCAGACATGATTAGATGACTTCTTTCGTTGGTTCTGCCGCCTCGTATAGTTCAGGGCTAGCGGGACACAGTGCATTTGTCCTTTGTCCATAGTCCCTGCTGGTCGCCTGGTCCCGCCTGTCCCTGCCTGTGCGACGCTCTACCCCAACCCAGCCTTCTCAGAATTCACGTTTCACAGCTCCAGCCTCCAGGGCTGGTCGCTGGCTGGCTACTACTGCGCTGATAGACTTCTTCCAACTTTCTTCTTTTTCGTATATCTTCAAGCTTCAGGCTTCAGGTCAAGATTCTCCGCTCACGCCTCACTCCCAGCACCCTCTTTTTCCCCTACGTTCAGTCTCCAGGTCCCCAGCCCAAATCCCTTCAACGAGCCTTTCTCTCTTGGCAACGGAGGGCGTAGCTGCATCCCAATTCTCCACACTTCGAACTTTGGAGATCTTGAAGCTTGAACTTTACCCGGCCCTGCCTGCTCAAACAGTGGTGAGTTACCGTATTTTGCTCTGCAGCGGCTATACGCTATAGTTCGCTGATGACTTTCTGAGGACGTGCATCACAGCCCTGACGCCTGTCCAGTCCATCCCTCTGGACCCTGCCTCTGTGCTCTGAATCCCTTATAGAGCGTCCCTGCTTTCATCGCCTCCCCCATCCCCTCCCTTCTCGCTTTTGCTCCCCCCTCCTTCTTCTCCTCACTACTTGACATTCCTCCCTGTTTCATCCCTTCCTTCTCATTAGAGCTTCTCTACGGCCCAGTATGATATCTGCTCAGCACGACAACCTCACCGAGGCTCAGCAGCAACAAGCCATTGCCGTCGCCGAGACGGAGGCGCTCCGCAAACGAGCTATCCGCAAGCTCGACTGGCGAAGTGAGTAGAATCTTGTCCGCGTACTGGGAAAGCATGCCGAGATTCTTACCAGGACCGGTCTGCTCCCTCACAGCTCTTCCGTTTTCTGACTTTGGCATGGTGAGATACCAGCCCGAAAGCGAAAGAAAGGAATCACAAACGCCTGACAGTGTCTATCCCTTCTCTCAGGCTTGCCAACTTCATCGACAGAACGAGTATCGGCAACGCAGCAACGCTCCATCTGACTCAAGATCTCAAGTTGCACGGTCTCCAGCTCAACACAGCGCTAGCAGCCTTCTACGTGTCTTACATCCTCAGCGAAATCCCTTCCAACATTATGCTCAAGAAGCTCGGTGGCGACAAGTGGATCCCTTCCTTGATTCTTGCCTGGGCGATCGTGACGACATTGACGTGCTTGGTACGTATTGCGGTTTGAAGCGATACTTCCGAACAACTACGCTGGGCCTCATCTCTGAAAAATATCCGCATTCTCCTCTATCTCTGACACAGGTTCAAGACTTCGAAGGACTCGTCACTATTCGCGTCTTTCTGGGCCTTTGCGAGGGCGGCGTCCTTCCCGGCATGACTGTGAGCTTTTTCTCGCCATCTGCAGCTGTATTCTGTCCACAATGATGCTGATCTTTCTGATTGGTTGCTATTTTCAGCTCTACCTCTCCCTGCTGTACCCTCGCTACGAGCTTCAACAGCGCATCGGAATCTTTTACGCAGCCGCAGCGTTGAGCGGCTCTTTCGGCGGTCTACTTGCGTACTTGATCCACAAGCTTGACGGCGTTGGGGGTCTTGCTGGCTGGCGCTACATCGTGAGCAATTCAGTTTCATCCTCATGAATAACTTTCTACGGACTAAAGATTGACATTCTCTTCCTCCCGACTCTAGTTTTTGTTGGAAGGTTGCGCCACTGTTCTCATTGCCATTCTTGGCTTTGTAATCATGCCTTCCAGCGTAGCCGGTGCCAAGTTCTTGACCCAAGAGGAGCGAAACGCATGTTTGGCGGCGATGAATCCGGACATCGCTGCGTCTCTCATGAGCACCAACAGCGCCACACGCGCGGATAACGACAGTGATATAGATCAAGTTCGCGACATCACCACCCTGCGGGGATCGGACGAAGCGGCGACACCCAACGAAAAGGAAACCAACGAGAAGGAAAAGGAAACCTCCTCAGTCAAGTCCCTTTCGCAACAAAGCAGAGTTTTGACCGCCACAAGTTCGGGTCCACGCGATGCCATTCGCATTGCGGCAGCAGCAGGCGCAAAGTTTGATGCCAGTGCGGTCGAGAAGTTCGAATGGAGGGAGGTTCGACGCGGTCTTTGCGAAGTACAGGTCTGGCTCACGGGTCTGGCGTACCTCTGCATGTTGAACTCGCTCTACTCGTACTCGCTCTTCCTGCCTACCATCTTGCGATCTATGTATCCCGACGTCACCCCTGCGCGTCTTCAGCTTCTTTCCGTGCCACCGTGAGTCTTACGGGATCGGACTCAATTGGGGAGCTTGTTGTGGAACGGCGTTCGCTGACGCTTTGGTTGTTTCTTACACGCTGCGCTGTCTTAGTTACGTACCGCCGCTGTGATGTGTATCGTCATTGCCATCGCCGCGGATCGTGCACGAATGCGAGTGCCGTTCATGCTGGTCCTGCTACCCATTTCTATGGTGGTGAGTCATCGCGCACGAGATCCTACCTTGTCTTGCCGTTTGCTGAAAGTTTGGGATCGCGCACTGCTCGTAGGGCTACATTATCTTGTTGACGGTACACAGTGCGGAAGCCAAGTACGCTGGCGTCTTCCTGGTGAGTTTGCTTCCTACTGTCACCGAATAGAAGGCAGAAAAATGTTTCCCCGAAAGGATCGCTCAGCTCACAGCTGACTCGATGCGGTTGTTTCTTTTGGATCGGCAGGCTGCTCTGGGCGTCTACCCTGCCACGCCCTGTGTGCTCTCAATTCTGCCGAACAACTGCTCTGGTCACTTCAAGCGGGCGACTGCAGTTGCTCTTCAACTGGCTATCGCTAATTGCGCTGGGTGAGTGCTTCTTCTGAACTCTCTACTTTTCAGTACTGCCTAGCTCACATGACCAACCTTTTCCCCTGTAGCTTTGTCGCAACGTTCGCGTACCAATCCAAGTTTGCCAAGGATAACTACAAGCAGGGACACTGGGTTGTTCTTGGCTCCCTCATCCTCGCCGAGGTGCTGCTAATCGGTCAGGTGTTTTACGTCCGGTGGGAGAATGCTGCTCGGGCGTCAGGCAAGCGGGATCATCAGATCGCCGACTACGAGAAGCTGGTTGCGGAGGGCAAGACACAGGCTCCGATTGGAGATCGGTCCCCAACGTACCGCTTCGTTATCTAATTCGGACAAGGAACTGGTCGACTCGAACCTGGTCTGCTCCGACTCTGATTTCAAGCTTTTACGACACACGATCTATCTTGGACGTATTATTCCTCGCCACGGTCAGCAATGTATTTTCTCCTGTAACGACTTCTTTGCTTTGCAATGGTACACCCAGGGCCAACCTGGGATGTCGGCTGACGTTCAAGAGCGATGAACTGCGAGGAGTGGGGCAAATGTTGGGATCTTCGCTTTCAGAAGAGATCTCTTTTGTGAACTCGAAGACAGAAAGTCGTAGAGTTGAGTACATAGATGGACAAGGCTGGCTGCTAGGTGCTAGTACGTATGTGACAGCTCTGCGCCTGGTCGGTGCTCAACTTCAAACAAGACTGATGGCCGCCGATCCGTCGTCTCGGCCCCGCCCACCTCCCATGTTTCCAGAATCGTAATTACCGCCATCGCCGCGATCTCCATAGCCGCCTCGGTAGCTGCCACGACCGCCTCCACCTCGCCCTCCTCTTCCATAATGACCCCTTCCACCCCGCCCGCCATACCCTTGGTTCCCATACTGTTGATCTCCATACCCTCCACCTCCGTACCCTCCGCCTCCATACCCTCCACCTCCATGCCCTCCGCCAAAAGCGCCACTAGTGTTGCCGTACTGATCTTGCCCGCCCATAGCGGCGCCTTGATTCCAGTTTGACCAGTTTGAACTGGCACCGCCGCCGTCGCCGCCGCCGCCGTCATTCCAGTTGGACCAATTTGAAGTGGCAGCACCGCCGTTTGTGCTCGCTTCGTTCCCACCGTGGAACTCGCTTGCTACAGATTCCGCAGCTCCGATGCCTTTTCCTTGTCCCGCTTGTGGTGTTTGCAGCGCCGTCGGATTCACTGTTTTCCAACGAGTTTTTTTATTCCCGGATTGAAGTGAGGCAGGAAAGAGGACGGCACGACGTGGGCGAGACAGGCATCGAAGGAGCGAGAAATGGTGGCATGCATTTGGGAGAAGAAGAGAAAGAAGAATAATTAGTCAATACATGTTTGTGGCGCGATACTAGAGGATCCAGGACGGGGCCGGAACAGCCGTCCGTGTCAATAGGATAAATATACTGACTGGTCAACATCATCAGCTGCGGTGCTGATGGCATATACCCATTTGTGTTGAACCACTTTTGCGCAAGTGTCGTCCATGCTTGCGGTTGTGTGGGGTCGAATGCTTGAGGATCAAATGTTGATAGATCTCCGACACTAGGGTCTGGTGAGATAGGGTTGGGCTGCTGAGATTCGGTGTTACTTGATGCACTCGGATCGGCGTCCCATCGCCCTGGCTCTCGCATCCCCTCCGTGGATGTGTCGTTGTTCCTTCTGGCGCTCGGGCTTTGACTGCGTCGATCTCGGCCTTGGCCGCTCCATCTTCGACCATTTCCACGCCCTGGCGGCGCACTGTGGTGAAACGATTTGTCTCCATATGCTGACGAGGTGTCGGTAGACGGCCCTGGTTGCACCCAATTGGAAGCATAGTCTGGTTGAGCCCAACTTGAATTCGTCGAAGACTGCTCCCGACTGGGATGGACGACACCAGATCGACTCGAAGCAGAATCTGGAAGAACATTGATAGGCCGTGGAGGAGGCGGACCCGGTGGAGGACCGGGAGGGGGTCCGGGCCGCGGCGCAGAAATTACGTTTGTAGAAGGCAGTGGAGGCGGAGCGCTAGAATGTCATAGCAAGTCAGTAAACGGTTCTTCTGACCAAGTGACCGGCATGAAAAGGAAGCTTACCTAGAAGATGAGGTGACAACTGCCGCCTGAGCCTGCGCCAGGAGACTGTTAATAGAGCTCATTACATCGGCCTGCGGGACGGTGGAAGGTTCGGGCACGGAAGCCGATGGGACTGTGCTTGTTCCTACACCCGCTCCGAGTAGTGCTAGCAAATTGGCTGGCAGGGCTGCCGGAGTCGTCAACGGTGGAGTCGTGGCCGCAGTCTCGTTTGATAAGGCTGCCATCCCTGGCGAGCCCAGAGACGACTTCCCTACATCAGTCTCCGATTGTCGTGTCCTGCTTCGTGAGGTTCGGCTTTGTTCTGAAACCACCACGTTGTCGGGTCGACAAGAGCGTTTGAAATGGAAAGAAAAGAGAACCACATGGTCAGCATCGTCCTCCGTTTTTCCTTCGCTGTTTCTTCCCATGTTACGACACCGTGCAGACATGGCGTTGCTCTAGCGGAACGAACGCCTGAGCGTGCAACCAATGTGTGGATTGGATTCGAGGTCGGGAGGCGTACAAAACGGCCCTCTTCCCTGTAGATGAAGCAAGCCGTCCGGCAGCAAGTCTGCCATGCTGGTGTATTCCAGCAGTACTGCGTCCCATGTGTCGAAGGAGATGCACGCTGGGCACGCGACGGAAGGTCCTGTCCACGAGGGATAGATCATGGAAGGGAAGGTAGGATACAGGGTCAATGAGAAATTCACCTTTTGCAGTCCGAGCCTGGTCCAGCTTTGTTTCTACGCTATTCAGCTTTGCGGTGATATCGTCGAGCAAATCGTGGCCGAATGTGTTGGCTTTCATCCAGATATCTATGACTTTTCGGACCTTTTCCTGAAAAATGGAACAGAAGTGAAGGTGTCAATCGGCCGGATCAGGGAATTAGGACTTGTGAAGAAGAAGGAAAAAGTGGAGAGTGAAATGATGAAGTGCATCCAATTCCGACCAGATGCAATTGACCAGAGCAATAAGACAAGGGCCGGACCAGAAGGCATATTGCGTGCGCATTCGAGTCGTTGGTACGCATTTTGAAAGGCTGCTAGTGCTGAGCAGATTTTGACCAAGTGCGCAGCGCGTCCGCGTCCGGGCGTGGCGAGAAGAGAACAAAGGCAAGAAAAAAGTGCGAAAAGTGCAATGCACACTCACCCTATGCTCTGGCTGAACGTCCCTGAAGGTGGATTCGGTCACCTCTTCGGCGACACCATCGAGAAAACTCAGAAACATCTTGGCGCCGGATACAAGCGCAGCTGGCGTCCCGGGCTGTAGATCTTTGTCAGAAGACTCTCCAGTGCCATCGTCTTCAGGTAGTTGCGCGCTTGAGGCATCGAAACCTGCGCCGTTTTTCCTCACAACGTCGCGTGCTTGACGTGCGACAGCATCAAAGATGTAGAAAGATGTGAGCTTGTGTGTCGGTGGTGCCTTGAGATGCACTCTGAGTATTGTGCTTGCGAAGCTTGGATCCTGCAAAGAACCAAATCAGACCTAGTCAGTTGGCAGCGCAAATCGATCAATGTCAAGTGTTCATCGACTCACATGTAAAGCAGCGAGCGATAGTGACTTGATGCGATCGACCCGTGATGACGAGAGTTTGTTGGACTTTATCGCTTCGTTCAGCGCTGTCGTGACAGCCTACATGCGGATGTCGAAAGAAACGAGGAGCGAAAGAAGTCGATGGGGGCGAAGTGAGAGGGAAGAAGAATGAACAGATTGAGGTTGTGAGCGAGATTCAAAGTGTATTGCCCATACAACAAAAGGCAGCTCACCTCGACAGCCGCAGACATGATGTTGTCGGACAGCTGAAGCAACGACACGCGGTTCGTCGCGGCTTGCGCGGGGTCCGGTTAAATGCTTTGCTGATTCGAGATGGCGACCGCGAGAGTCCCCAGTATCGTGCGCGCGTGCGGCTGAGCTGGCCTTCTTCGATGCTTGGAGTTGCGGGAGACCGTGTGCTCAGGATGGCTTTGACGTGGTGGTCGAGAAGCAGAGGCCAGGCAGTATTCGCAGTGGAGAGAAATCTGTGAGTGGAGAGACCCTTGAAACTCTTCCTCACAGACTTCCAAAAGTCTCACGCTTATAAGCCGCTGATTTCCTTCGCCTCTTCATTGATTCTTCTTGCCGTCGTCCCCATCGCCTTTCAACACCGCAGCATCAAGCGAAGCACACAACAATGGCGCCCGTATCGACAGCAACACCGTGAGTGCCAGGGAATGTGGACATGCGCTGGTGATCGCGCCTCGCTGGCTTCGAGCAAGATTGGTTCATAGCTGACCCAGGTGTCTTCTCATCTCTTTTTCTGGCTTCCAGCGCAAGCAAGCCCATGAACTGGGCCGACGATGTTGAGGAGGATGGTGAGCATGAGCTTGACACGCGTGGTGCGAAAGACATGTAGGCTGACACGCGCATGTATGCTGTTCTTCCAGTATCCACCTCGGAGCAGCCCCGCATCATCGAGCGTGACGAAGGCAACAACGTTAAGGTCATCATTGAGCACACCACCAACGCAGACGGCAAGCGCGTCAAGATCACCCGCCGAATTCGTAGAACACTGATCAAGACCAAGGTCAACGCTGAAGTTGCCGAACGCAAGCAGTGGGCCAAGTTCGGTCAGGAGCAGGGACGTGCGGATGGACCCCACTCTAGCACCACCACTGTCGGAGAGAACATTCAGATCAAACTGGGCGTAGGGAATTCGAAGAAGGTCAGTGGCAACTCTGATCCGTATGTGCTCCGGGCCTCGAAGTCCCCATTGACTTTCTTCATTATGCTTCACAGGATGAGCCCGAACCCGACGCAATGGACAGCGTGCGTGCCCAACTCGCGAACAAGCGCATCGTCTGTCGTCTCTGCAAAGGTGACCATTTCACAACCAAGTGTCCTTACAAGGACACCCTCGAGGGTATTCCAGGAGCCACCGATGCAGCCAACGACGACGGCAGCTTCCTGCCCGACAGCAACGCAGACCCCACCAACCCCGCCGTCGCAGCAGCAGCAGGTTCCGGCACGGGCGGGAAGTACGTGCCCCCCAGCATGCGTGCAGGTGCCAACCGTGGCACAGGCGAGCGCATGGGTGGTCCCGGCGCTCTCAACCGCGATGACCTGCCCACGCTCCGTGTCACCAATCTCACCGAAGAGGCAGAAGAGGACGACTTGCGCGAGCTCTTCGCCCGCTTTGGTCGTGTCACACGAGTCTTCCTCGGTCGGGACCGCGAGACCGGCGCTTGCAAAGGTTACGCCTTCGTCACCTTTGAACTCAGAGAGGATGCAGACCGCGCACGGCAAAAGGTCGATGGCATGGGTGAGTCCTTCTTCACATTCTCTGCTGGTTCGTTTCCTTCTAATCAACCGAACTCATCACCTTTTTCTGCCATTCAGGTTACGACAACCTTATCTTGGGCGTGCAGTGGTCCGCACCACGAGCTTGATTCTCCATCCCATTCGAGCTCCCTCTTCCTTTCCACCGTACCTTCTCCGATTCTCACTTTGTCTTTCCGAAATGTACACTTTTTCTCAAAACACCACAAGGCATTTCTCTGACGCCGATGGCATTACTACTCTCCTGCCAGCCAGGTTCAGGAAGTACGCGCGGTGACTTGAGTCTTGAGTCATAATGTTGTACATTATCTAGGAAAGCGTAAGATCTATCCGTGAATAAGGTCGTTTCTCAGACAGGGGAGCATGCCCTGCCAGTTGACATCACTTGGAGCTGAACGGCCCAGACCCGTCCGACCCGTCAACGGTTCTAAATGCGCTTGGACGGAATGCGCTTGGACGTGACAAGCGCAGCATCGGTCGCGCCATGGTCGTGAGCGGCCACCTTGACTCCCGCAGCTTTGAGCTTGGCTCGCTTCTCCTCCGGAGCGATTGTGCGCAAGCTGTGGACGTGCGTTCCATCAGCCGTGATACCGACTTGACGCACAACGATCCAAGCGGGAACTTTTTTCACGGGAAGACAGTGCGGTCAGTCTCAGAAACTCTGGCCAGATGTTACTGTCAGAATACTCACGTAGGCAAAGGCCCCAAAGACCCATGTTGATGCCGGCGACAGCGTCCAGTCGGAAGCCCGTGGAGTTGATGCCATCTGTCGAACAAAAGGATATTGCGTGAGCTTGGCCATCTGGAAAGAAAAGAGTATTTAACCGGGCCCACTTACAGGAGACTGCTTGACCGGCGCTCTCCACGCCACGAACGATGGACGTAAGGCGGATGAGCTCGGAAGGGTCGTCGTTGATCGCGCCTACGAGGAAGTAAGTGTATTCGTAGAGTAGGTTGAACATGATCTGTAGCATGATGTAGAGCGCAAAGCCCCGTGAAAAGTCGGAGTCGTTCCAGTCCAGCAAAGGCTTGGTCGAGTGGTATTCGTTCATCAATCTGATAGCGAAGATCCAGATGCCACCTGCGAAAGCGTAGAGGGAGATGTACGCGACGCGGCTGCGGCGGTTGACTGTCACTTTTTGCCAGTCGAGCAGGAAGCCGAGAATGAAATTGGCGAGCTGGGCGCAGATCGCGGAAAGCAGTGATCCAAGTGCTCGGGCACGAACGGAGAAGTATAGTGCCGCGTATGTGCCTGTCAGCGACTCGCTGAAGGTCGTCTGGAAGATGAGCGGAAGGATGAGGAGTGTCTGTGGCTTTGTGAAGATCTTCATCATCGCAGCGAGCTCGTCTTTGGTCGAGTTGTCGATGCCGAGGAAGACAGGACTCCCATCCCGACGCTGCACCTTTGATGGAGAATTGAGAAGGAAGGCCGCTGCAGGACCAAGTGCCTGGAGCACGATGAAGACGAGATAGGTGTTTGCACTGATTGAGCCAGCACCTGAAGTGTTTGCGTTCAGGGCCAGGTTGATGATTCCGCCAACGATTTGACCCAAGACTGACCGAAGTGCCAATTAGTCAGTTAAGGGAGCTCTAGACTTGCACTTGGCTCAACGTCATATAGCTTACCTCTCCATGCAAGCCAGTAAGATACCCAGCGGCCGAGCGATTCGCGAGGGGGGTACCCAATCCCAATCGCACCTTCCGTGCTCCAGAATACGCCCGCCGAGATACCGCAAGTGGCAGCTCCGACATAGACTAGCCACTCCACCGCCCCTTCGGTCTTCTTGTTGAGGTATAAGCCTAGTTGAGATAAGTGATGCGTCAGGTTCTGGGATGGTCTTTGGTCATGCCTGCTCGAGACTTGAGTACTCACCAGCCGCATAGACCGCATATCCGGAAGTTCCAACTGCAGAGCACAAACGAACAAGGTGTGAACTTTCCATGTCTGAGCGAGACAGCCCACGGGGAACTTACACATCAAAGCAAAGCGGACCGAAGTCCAGCGAATGAGCGTGGAGGTCAACGCGGACGTCAAGACCATCAGACAGACTGAACAAGTGGAAATGGCATGTGCAGATAGAGTCAGTCATACGTTAAGCTACGGTCCGTGACAGTGCATCATGCAGAAGACGCACAGGTTAGAGCATTGGCAGCGTTGACGAGCTGAGGGCTCTGTGACCCTCCAGCGCCCAGGGCAGCCATGGCACCCCATCTGCGGGAACAGAATCAATTCGTCAGCGCCGAATCCCACAGGACTGATAGAACAAAACACAGAGACTTACAGTCCAGGGGCGAGGAAAGAGCATAGACCGAGGACCGTGATGTTGTAAAAGATAGATCGATACCATTTAACTCGACCGGTCCTGAGGACATAGGCCGCGCCGGGAGTCAATGCCTCCACCGCCTCCTCCTCGCGGATGTCATCGACGCTGGACGCAGGCGATTTGAGGCCACCGTCCAAGCCCTCGTCCGCCGAAGGCCTGTCATTTATATTTGCAGTCTGGTCTTCGTTCTGAGTAACCATTTCGAAATCAGATGGACCGTCGTGAGCGTTGAGGCGGGTATATTGGACTCTTGAGTGCGAAGAGGAGGAATCTGGATTTCCCGCGAACAAAGCGGTCAACGAGGCGAAGACTGTCGCAGGAGTGTATCCGACAGAAAAGGAAGGTAGAGAGGAGGGCGAGGGGGGAAAGAATGCCATAAAAGCTTCTCGTATCCGATCCTTCGCCTTTTGTACACCTTCACCCGCGTGAGATGGAGGAGTGGGCGATGAGGCAAGTGCCTTGGCTTGAGCTCATTCGGCAGGGGCCGCTCACACAAGTCACAAACCAACAAGGTACGAGTGTCTAATAAACTGGAGCGCTTCTCCTCAAACGCTAACGACAGCTTTCGCCATCACGAAGATGTGAATTGTGCACTGTACCGCCTGTACGGGACGATACTTGTCAGTTCTCACGCTCTCACGCCTCCGTCACATCGTCACAAGAAAGCACGCCATCGGGATAAGTTTTCTGCCGGCGCCGACCTTTCACCGCACATCCCGAGCTCATCTGTGATTTTGTGACAGCACGGACTCACGGAGCATGTCTGCGTTCGCGCTTCTCAAGATCTCAATTGCAAGGTGCTCGGGGTCCACGCGACCACAGGTCGGACTGCACAGCGATTCAACATGTACACTCATCAAGACGTCTGCTCCTGGAATACTACTGTGATGTCTCTTCAAGGGTACGTAGTAATGACTTGAAGGACCGTTGACCGAAAGAACTGTCACGAAGATCCTTTGCCGATTCTCAGCCTCGACGTCGTCGAGGTCAGTGGGTTGCCCGGTTCGCGAGGCCCACTATTGCTCTGATTATCCAGTCATTTGTGCCTGCCCAGATCCAGATCGTGGCAGACCCAGGGACAGATCCTCCTCGCCCCCAATTCGAACCTTGTCCGAGAAATGATGATTGAAGTCAAGTCGAAGAAGCAGTTGCTCCAGGTGACGACGTGCAGCGAGATCAGCTTGAAGCCGTGCTTCATTCCGTATTTGCGCCTCGGACGTATGTCCTGCCCGACCTCGACTCTTCTGTGCGTGCAAGGTCGAGGAGTTCGCACCTCCGACGCGCGAAAGACTTTGGTCGGCTCGAGCAAGTGGGACTTGGGAGCTGAGCAGAGATAACGATCCCACCCCACTTTGACCGCCGCGTGTCCGATTTGCCGATGCGTCCAACGCGTCTACTGGCTGCTCGGGCGAGCTGAGCAAGCGGAACACTTCCGCCAGAAGTTCGTCCAGTTCGGTATTCACTTGCTCCGTGATCCGCTGTCGAAAGGCTGTCTTGTTGAGTTCGGCACGAGTCCCACCAGCCTTCATACCGCCAGAGTCATTCAGGCTTCCTTCCGACAGCAGGTCCGGAACCACATCACCTCCCCAGCGCTCAACTGTGCCAACGAACTGATCGCAGAGCTCCAGAATGGCCCGAAGCAGTCTACTTGCTGCTGGAGATGATAGCAATAGACCATCGAGGACGAAAGCCAGAAAGGCCGAATGGGTAGCTTGCAGCGAATTGAAATCGAGGTGATTCTGTTTGAGCCCATCGAGCGTGCCCTTTGCACCTCCTGCACCACCAGGGACCGAGACGCCAGTTCCCGCCCCAACTGCGGAGAGAACTCCACCTCGGCTCGCTATTGTCGGACTGCTGGGAAAGGCGTACGATCCAAGACCTCCAGAACCCAATCCTCGCAACTTCGCGCCGCCTCCCGACATAATCACCGTGGAGGCTCGGCTCGGAAACGCAGACGACGAATTCCGAGGCGGAGGCGGTACTCCTCCTCGACCTGTGAGGGACCCTGCAGAGACACCGCTACTTCTTCTAACCACAGTGGCTGGAGTGGCACTCGGTGGAGCTCTCCTCCTCGATGTCGGCCGCGAAGACAGCTTCGTTGGGCTTCCCGACGACGGCAGCTCGATCGTAGGTGACGAGATGAGGGGTGGCGACGCTATCTCAGGTGGAATCGGCATTTGATCACGAGGGACACCGTCAAATGAGCCGATGTCGACTTGCGGCAGCGGGGGTACAGGCTCATTGCTCGATATCAGCGAACTCGCGCGATTTGGTCGACTGGGCGTCGAGCTGACACGTCGACGTGATTGCGTCGTTGTGACGCGACCTGTGCTTGAATGCCGCGAGCGTACGCCGGTTGCAGACGTCGTTCGCACATCATCGTCGTCGCCATCTTCCTCGTCATCCGCGACCGTGCTCTGCAACTGCGCAATAAGCCGGGTGTATTGAACCTCGATGATGTCGGTCTGAAGAAAATGGTGATTGTTGGTTCAGATACTCCACAGCGTGACGTTCTTGTGGATTGTCTGACGAACTCACCTGGAAGTGTCCCATGAGCGTATCCAGGAACCAAGCCATTTTGCGAGTGAGGCCCCAGCCTTTCCTTAGCAAAATCTTCCGTTCATTTTCCTCCCTTTTGTCCACGCCACCTTCTCCTGTGCCTGTGAAGCGGCGCCGCACGCGCTGAGACTTGCTCAGCATCGACCAGCAATCCAGAACGCGCCCCTGGGTCCGTCGCATTGCCCCTAAAAAGGAGAAGAGTCGACTGTAAGCCGCCAGATCCATCGGTGATAGGAAGAGGTCAAGCGGAAATGCGGCTGTGTAGTGCAGCTGAGCAGGGACCCCGAGGAGGAGATCGTCAAATCGCGCAGGTTCGTCAAACTTGTCCAAAAAGAGTCGGCTCTGGCTGAACATCGACCGCTCTCCGCCCTCTTCCCCGACCCGCGAACGGGAAATGTCCCCAGTAGCGTTGAGGAGAATCCGTGGCATTGCTCGCCGGACTCTGACTTTGGGCATGACGAAGTGGAACCGCTCCAGGGCAGGATCATCTTCGGCAGTGGACCCGAGACTGGCACGATGAAAAGCCATATCGAGGTCTGCGACTTGCAGGGCGGCTCCTGTTGCACTTTTTGCGCTGAGCAGCTTTTTCCGACGCGTTTCGTCGATCTCAGACTGGAATGACAATGCGAAGGAGCCGTTCCTTTGCAGTGCATAGTCCCCGAGGGCTTGAAGTGCCGTAACGACAGTTCCTATTGTGAGGACGTTTTGCCAGAGCCACTCGCACACATCCTCCCTGATGCGTTGCATCGCTTCCGCAAACTCGATCTCGTGGCTTGGTCGTATGTCCGCTTGCTGGAGCAACGCTGTGTGTGCCTGATATAGCTCTGGCGATAGGATGGCGGCGTCCGTCTCGCCGCGGGCCACGCGTGGCATGCCTGCTCTTGCGCCAAGGGAGGTGAATGCGGCGGTACGAGATGAAGCTCGGACAGCACTAAGCACGCGTCCAACTGTGAGAATATTCTGGGCCGTCTCTTCTGTTACGCTTGACGGAAGGGCGTCTTGCCGGAATCGCCAGCGCCGCTCGAGAAAGGTCAGGCCATGTTGTTTGGTCTGGGTCGCCTTGATGCCTGGAGATAGATGTTGAGCAACACCAGCCAGAGCCGGATTCGAGTGCGAAGGCTTCGCTGTACCGTCTTCCGCATCATCCTCTTCTTCGTCCGGTGTCTGGTCAATGGCCATTTCGACGAGACGATCTGTGTCTTGCTCTATGGGCCGCTGTCCTGCACCTCCACTGGGTCTGGCATCTCCCCGGCACAGCCATACTTGAAGTCGACGCATGAAGCTGGACTCTACAGCGGAAAGCAGAGCTTTCATGATACGCTGTACCGCTCCGACTGATGTAGTGGACCGAATGACCAAGACGTCAATCAGCTGTCCGCCTGTCCAGCGCGTTGATGATAAAAGTCTGGAAGATCCCGCAGTCGTTGTCTTGCGGGGGCCTTCCGGGACGATCTCTGCAGTCGACGATGCGCCTGCCGGCGTACCGACAGCGGAGGACGGGAGGACGCCATCAACGGTTCTCTCCGAATGTGGAGCGTCCCCGGCGCCCGTACGAGAGCCATCCGCACTGCTCTCAGGCGGGCCTCGAATGAGCTGATCGACCAGCTCTCCGAGACATGAAAGAGGTCGCTCCCACACCTCGAAGATGGATCGGAGCGTCGCAAGACTGACGAAATCCTGCCGTTCGCCGGGTCTGACGCATCGCGCCGCCACCAACGCTGGATCCCCATAGATCAACTTATGCTCCGTCTCCAGTACGAGACGCTCGTATTCGCGCAAGACGGCGAGAATCGTCTGGCAGAGAGGAACGAGATGGGTGGTACAACCCGTCGAACCAGAAACATGTTGCTGCTGTTCCCGCCTCTTCCCTGCCGCGCGTGAAGATTGAGACTGCTGCTGCTGTTGCGAGCTTCGGAGCGCATTAATACGAGCATACTCGAGCTGTGTCGTGGCGAAGCGTTTGATCCGGACGTACTGTGCGGCAAGCTGGCGGAGATGGGTCAACACGGCTCTCTCGCCGGCATGGTCGTTCTGGTGCTCGTGAGGCAGTGCGCTGGAGTTGAGGCTGCCGTGGCCTGCGAGCGCTGCGAGTACCTCTGCGATCATGCGCCGCGGTACCGTCCTCAGTAAGGCTGTATGCGAATCCAGGAAGGCAGGTGATGGTTGAGAAGCGGGAAAAGACCAACACCTTCAGGCCCCAGCTGGACGCGTCGCGTCGCGTCAAGGATCTCACGCGCCCCGTCACGAATCGAAAAAAGAACAACACTTCAATATCACAACACCACCAGCAGAGCTCAGAAAAAATAAGAGCCGGTTCTGGATCGATTGTAAAAGTTCGGAAGAGAAATAGGAGAATTGATCTCTGGCATCGGGTTAGGACATCTGAAGATTCGGAGCGGCGTGATTAGGACGAGCAGGTCATGGACTCGTGCGCGGGAGGAGAAGGGAGAAGATTAGAGGAGAATCAAAAAGTCGGGATGCCTGTCCGTCGAGACGAGTCCAGTTCATCGAGAAGTTTTCCCCCAATATAGGTACGAGAGAAACGTAGCAGATAATGTCGACTGAGAACCAGAGAAATATTGAGAAAGGAACCGGGTGTCGTTTTACTCGGAGATGAAAGTGTGCTCCTCGAAGAGCACACCATCGACGGTGTGTGACCCGGCCTCTCCCGCAGCGGTGCCCTCAGGCAAGGTCAGGGCGAGCTTGGCGGGGTTCATAGTCTGCAGAAGGGACGCAATGGAGGGTCAGAGTCAGCGAGATCAGGGTCAAGAGAGAGAGACGGAGGACATACCTGGTAGATGAAAGGTTTTGTTCCGGCAGCGTAGTTGACAAGCTTCTTGACGACGGCGGGCATCTCGCCGAGCAAGTCGACCTTCTCGATGAGACCCTTCGTGGCTGAGGAAGGGTATGGGACTCCGAGGTCGGTGGTGAGCTCGGCCTTGACCTGGGTTGCGCTCTTTCCCTTCCCACTTGCTGGGTCCAGGGCGGGTGCGTCCCAGACGTACTTGATCTGCTGTGGGGCGGGGTAACCGGTCTCCGGGTCTTGTACGGCGTTGAGGTGTTCGACGTTCGTTTGGGAGGTTGAAGGCAGGAGGGATCCCTTGACGGCTGTGGAACCTGCAATGGCGACAAGCTGGCCGCCGACGGTGATGGAACCGATGGTGACGGTGACACGCTCGCGCTCGGGCCCAGTGAGGGCTGCGGCGACGCGACCGGCACCGGTCTGTGCGGCGGCTGCCTGCTGCTGTTCAGCCTCGGGTTTTGCCTCGCCGTACTGTGGGTGGTGGTGAACTGCATCAAGATGGCGGCAACACCACCGAGAGCATCTGACTGGAAGTTGGCGAAGTTCCAGGTGGAGGCGACGAGATTTGGACGCATGCCTTGAATGGCGTGGATGAACATGCCGTTTCCTGCGGCGTCGACGAGGGAGCCCTTGATGATAAGATGACCTGAGGTCTTTGCCTGGGGCCAGAAGCGGTGGACGACGTAGCCATCTGGGGAGTCAGGGTTTGAGCCGAAGACGGACTTGCCGCCCTCCCGACCTGCGCCGAGCTTCCAGCCTTTGGCTGCGGCTGGGCGGGTGTAGGTGTATGCGATCTGGACCTCCTGGTCGAAGCTTGCGGAGATTTCGTAGCTCTCGGAGCCGTCTGGGAGGGTGTCGTGGAGGACGGAGAATTGATCTGACTTAGAGGAGCGCTTGTCGTATGACTTGTTCTTGTCGCGGCCGGAGCCTGCGGGAGGCGGGGTGACGAATTTTGTGACGGCTACGGACTTCCAGATCTTCTGACCGGTCTTGGGTTGACTTGAGAATGAAAAACAAGAGAGGACAGTCAGTGGGATGGAGCGGTGAGCGCAAGAGAGAGTGAATGCTCACAGTACTTGAAGGTGAACTGGATCTGAGGGTACCAGAGGCCGACTGAGGAGTGGATGATCTGGGACGACGCAAAGGCACCGTCGGGGAGGAGAGTGTACCAGACCTGAGTCTCTGTGGTGAATCCTCCTGCGCATGTCCACTCGAGATCGCCGGGGGTGAGGGCCCAAAGAGCTCGTTCTGCGGGAGCGAGGTGATGGGCTGGAAGTTGGGTTTGGACGCAGCATCTGCGGGTGCGCCGGTGCTGAGCACAGACAACAACAACAGAACAACGTCAGCTACAACAACACCCAGCCAGAATAACAGACAGACAGAGAGACACTCACAGCCAGGATCCCACGACATTCTTTTATTCTTGTTTGGTCTGTGGAGGGTGGAAGTGAGTGAGTGAGTGAGTGAGTGAGTGACAGTAAAGAACAACAACAACAACAACAGCCAGAAACTCACCCTGCGCAGCTTCGGCGTTCTGCTCTCACAAGACTCGGCGTTTCGGAGCGTTTTCCCTACCTTCAGAAGTTCACCACCACCTCGAATTTCGTTACTTTGATGCCTCGACCGCGTTTCCTCACAGCGACGCGAAGAAAGGACAGCAGCGCGATGGAGCAGGACGCGGTGGACGCAGCACGACGCGCATACATCGCAAAGACAGCGCCTCATCTCCTCACCAGGACCACCTCGCCCTCCCCTGGTCCCGTCGCGCATCTGCAAGAGCATGGCGGTACAAGCAGCAGCAGCAGCAGCGAAGAAGGTCCTTCAAGAAACGATGTCGGTACAGCTTCTCCGCGCACGCCGCACTATGCGCAAGAAGTTCTCAAGCACATCGCCCGTGTACCCGCGCTCCAACATGCTCCAGGCTCATCAACACTATACACCACCCCGAACGCACCCGCCAATCGAGCCATATGGAGATACGTCCCCGCCGGCCCAGACCCAGCTCATCTCCCGCGCGTCCTCTTCCGAGAAGTTCCCATGGCTCCCCTCGGCGTCCACTGGGACTGGATCGACCGCTCCTCCTACACAAAGGTCAGTCTCGACGCAAACGTCATCTCCACAGACCGCGGCTGGCGCAGTGCCCGCGCAAACGTAGGCGTCCGCTGGGGCGCTTGTACTACGAGGTCGACTACCTCGAGCCAGAGCGTCTATCTCAGGCTGCCAATGTCGCCGTCGCTCTCGCAGCTGGCGTTGCTGGTGCGCTCGCCAGAGGTGCCAGCCCAAGCACCGCGGGAAGCGGAGCAGCCGGAGTCGGAACCGGGACGGCATCCCCCCGTCCTCATGTCAATCCAGCCTCAGGATCAGCAACACCCCAACTAGGCTCAGCTTCAGCTCATCACTATCATCTCACCAATCCACCTGCGGTCATCTCCCCTGCTCCCATTGGACCTCTACCCGCACCCATGAAGGACGGCCCACACCTTCGACTAGGCTGGGACGCCGAGAGGCCAGTCTCAACGCCCCCGCAGGATTCGACGGCTACAGCTACGCAATCAGAGACTCCACAGGCCAGAAGTGCCATCTCAGTCGCATGGCTCCCTATGCTGAGCAAGGCTTTGTCCCCGGGGACACCATCGGCATATACATCTACATCCCTCCACCTCCTTACATCGCCGCCAAGATGCGAAGACCGCGAGGTCAACAGGTATCGTCCGCATCGAATGTCCCAGGCAACACCAGTAATGCCTCAGACTTCCATCTTTGCCATCACGGGAACGACACGTTCGCCGCAAACGTGTGCCCATCCGCTACAAGGGTCAGCTCTACTTCGAATCTCTCGAATACAATCTCAGCAAAGAAATGGAGCATCTCATGGAGCGCTCACGGCGAGGTCTCCAGAAGACTCTGCCTGCCGACGAGGGACAGCCAGATATCATCGGCATCGACTGTCCGCTTTCCAACGATCCGGCAGTCGCTGCTGTCTGGGAGAAGACACAGGCAGAAAAGAGGGCGGCCGCAGCGGCTGCGCAACAGAAGAAACGCAGACTACCAGGTCAGCCAATGGCAAATCCAGCTGCGAATCTCAACCTGCGACCCCTACCCGTTCTCAAGGGGAGTTTCATCGGGTTTTCTATCAACGGAAAGTGGCAGGGCGTTGCCTTTCGAGATCTGCTGGACTTCAGACCCTTGGCAACTCGGGGTCGCCATGGAAACAAAGGCAGCAAAAGCAAAAGCAGCAGTGGGAAGGGCGCTAAGGATCGGAAAGGAAGCGCTCGCTCCACGCCGATCCCCGCTCACGACTCGGCCGCGTCAACCGACTCGTCTGACACAACGTCCGACTCGAGTGCATACTCCTCCGACTCCTCCGCATCGTCTCGCGGCGCTGGCCCTGGCAACAAGGGGAAGGGAAAGGCAAGCGGTGGCCACCATAGCTCCCATCACCATCGTCGATCAGAGTCGCCCGACGGCCAGGCTGGTCGAAGCACGACCGACAGAATATTGAAGATGCGTCAGAATCTATGCGATGACGGTGTCACGGGGTACTTCCCCTTTGTCAGTCTGTTTGGCGGCGCTCGAGCACAGCTGAATCCGGGCCCGGACTTCAAGTATCCCATGGACGTGGCGGATGTGGAGGGAGATGTGACGGTTCGGACTGTCCTGGCGGAAGTCGAGCATGGGAACAACACAACGAGTGGAGGGGTCGACGGCACCCGGCAAGGAAAGCCGAAGCTTCCACTGGCGACGAGGTCATGAGAGATGCTGAGCCACACAGCACTCAGGCAGACCCAAGCTCAGTCCAGCCTGAACCTATCACATGGCGGCCACTGAGCGAGCGCTATGAAGAGTACTATGCGGAACAGCTTGCCTATGACCTGGCGGACGAGCGTCGGCTGGAACGTCGTTTACATCGACGGAACGGTCGACGGAGACGCGGTGAATTCGATCCGTACGACTTGCTGCGCCACTCGGGTGATGGTACTGGGGTGCGTGGGCGAGTGCGATAGACGCCGGAGGTATCGCTGGAGCTTTGGGCGAGCATGGAGCTTTAGGAGAGGGAACGCTAGCTGGAGGTCTGGCAGGCACAGGGAGTGGCGGCGATGCCTTCGGAAGCTTCCTTGCTGATGGAGAGCAGGCAGGGCCAAATGTTTCCGGAATGGCTGGAGGTTCTTCCGGCACGTGGCACGACGACTGCCAGGCCTAAATCCGACCCAAACCGCTCCAAGGCTGGTCGTCGTGAGTCTGGAAAAGGTCAACGGCCGATGCCGCTCACTCGGAAGAAGAAGAAGAAGACCAAGGAGCAGAAGCGGGCTGCGGCGGCGAAGGCGTTGGAGACGAAGCGGAGAAGGAAGGAAGAGGAGGAGGCTGCTGCTTTACTTGCTGTAGAGGGTGATGAAGGGGAAGAGAATGAGCACGCTGATGGCGACGACGATGATCGAGCTTCGGGCTCGGAAGGGGACGAGGACGATGATGAAGACGAGGTGGGCAGCGAGAGGAAGAAGATGAGGATGGATGTGGATATGGATGAACCACAGTGAAGGAAGCCGAGGACTTCCTGCTTGCGATGGCCCCTCTTGTACAATCCAGGACCTTTGGGCCGAGGTGCGTGGTCTTACCACATCGATCAGATCGCGGTCAAAATGAGACGATGCTGATGCTGAGCTTGACCTCGAGTCCATCAGGATGCACTCGACTCTCGCAGTCCATCAGGATGCACTCGACTCTCGCAGTCCATAAACCAGACTACTTATACTCACGTTGGGCCCAACGATCAAGAATCCGTGCGCGATGGATGCCAGCGACGGCACATCAATCATTCGTATGTATGCATACGGTATCAAGTATCAAGGATCCCCAAGTGAGTGGTAGAGCAGACGACTGACGAAGCTGCTTTAGGAGAGTGGGAAAACTGGAAAGGGAAGGGCTTTATCCGGATAAAGTCATGACGGCCGGGGTACGGGTTCCGCGTTTAAAATTATCCGCTGGTTGTCGATCCAATCTGTACCTGATGCCATTTTGTTTGATCTTCCTTCCCGTCCCGCAGCAGTGTCGGCCGATGCAGCTGAAGACTTGTCGGAACGATACGGCCAGTCTCTTGCCCAACGGAAGAGCGCGACGCGTCGAGTGGTTTTCAGCACTACAACCACACGCGTCTCGCCTCCTTCGTCTCTCTCGTACTACTCTCTCCGTCTTCCTCTACTTTCTCTTTCTTTTCCCAGACAGTCGATATCACCATGCTTGTCACAAGTGAAATACCCTCTCGCTCACGCTCCGAGCCACCGGCGCCGACACAGGTCCCCACCCAGCCTACCGACATCGAACGCCTGGCCAAGATGACCCGTGAGAATCCTGCAGCAGCCATGGCAGCGAACGCGCTCATCGCCGCCGGCAAATCCATCGGCGCAGCAGTGGACATGATGGAGCAGGCAACGAGGACACAGCCCGGAGTCAGCGACCAGCAGAGCCAAGGAGGACACGGCACGCCCGAGACCGTACTCACACCCGCACCCGCACCCGCACAGACGTCTGGCCCAGCGGAAACCCACACGCCCCGCCGCCATGCCCACCGTGCGGGCTCAGAGCCCCCGTCGCCACCCCCACGAGAACGCAAGAGGCAGTCGGACGAGCTGGATCGGCCAGGTCTCTCCAAGCGAACCAAGCAGTCAACGACTCGCCGAGTATCCCCTGCTCACGACGGAGACACAGAGGAAGAAGACGACGGACTCGACATTGATCCCACCCGCATCAACACGAATCCCTTCGCTGAGATGTGGCCATCCGAGCGCGTCGTCAAGCTCGTCAAGGCCAACAACTATGTGCCCATGTGGTACTTCACTGTCGCCGGATGCCGCCACGCGGCCAAGGAGAGGCGGGACGGATCAGGGCAGACCATGTTCTGGCAAGAATCAGGAGGCATGAAGGCAGCGGGACACCCGACTCTCTGGTCGAGGATCACCATCTCGCACCGCTCGACTTCCACAATGCCGCATCCCTGTGGGTCGAGGTCGCTACCCGGGTCAAAGTCTCTAAGCGGGTCCTGGACTCCATGATCCTGCTCAATCACGACATCTTCAACAGCAAAGCCTGGAGGACCGACCCGGTCTCAACGATCAAGCTCCACGATCACCAACGCTCCACCTGGTCCGAACAGCGGCATCAGCGCAATCACTTCGCGCTCAACGCGGTTGACCCAAAGGCGGTCAAGGACATTCAACTGGATGCGGCAGTGAAGAGATCACAGGAGGCAGAGAAGAGGTTCGAACAACTGGAGGCCACACTCAAGTCCTTCATGGCCTCGTACAAGATGCCCAGCCAACAGCACCATCCTACGCCCAGGAATGACAATTTTCGGCAGACCGGGGGAGCCGGTCCTTCCAATTCCCATCGCACACCCCTACCCAAGTCCACAGGACAGCATCACGCCTGCCTCCGCTGCGGATCCACGCATCCCCACATGGTCAACCGGTGTCTCCCTGCCACCCGGCACGACGGATCAGCACTCATCCTCGAGGAAGACCCGGCCTGGAAGAATGGAATCAGATTCATCGACAACAAGGACAAGGTCTGCGTCGGCTTCAACACCCGAGGATGCACGGGGTGCTCGGATCGCCATCGATGCACATGGTGCGGACAACCCGGGCACAGCCACCAGCAGTGCACCAGGGCAACCCACCGCCGATAAGCCCGCCCTCGGGCCAACTCCCCTTCTCGCGTCTGGATGGAGGCTGCCTTGCGTCGGTGGGGACTCGAACAGAGATATCCAACCATCGTCCCAGGGATTCAGCAAGGCTTCGACGTCGGGCTGCCCAAGATCAACGAGACCTTCGTCCCACCCAACCACAAGTCAGCCACAAAGGACCCAGCCACTGTCGCGGCCAAGATTAGCAAAGAGGTGGCAGCTGGGAGGTACTGCGGGCCTTTCTCCGCAGAGGAGTGCGAACAGTACGTTAGGGGCCCCTTCCAATCATCTCCCATCTCGTTGGCCCCCAAGCCTCCAGACGGATGGCGTTTCATTCAGGACGCATCCTACCCCCGCGATGACCCACATCGAGCATCCATCAACGCTCAGATCAACTCTGACGACTGGCCTTGTACATGGTCAGGCATCCAAACAGTCATATGGCAAGTAAGTTGAGACATAGCCACCCTTCCCCCCCCCCCTTCCCCCTCTCCATGCCCTTCTCCTCTTGTACACCGGTCCTCCCTTCAGGGCGCTCAGCCCACCCCAATTTCTTCACAATCATCATCACATGCGAGGGAACACCTGCGGACCATGCATGATACAATACAGGCACTCAGCCACCTCACGCCACATCGCATGCAGCGATGGTGGCAGTAATCAACTGAGCCCTCAGCATCCAGAGAATGCCGTTGACTGCGTCCCCACCACGAATCAGACCACAGTCCACATCTCCAGATCGTTCTGATGGTCACGTTGAATTCATTACTGACTTCCATTCTCACATTCACTTATAACCCACAGATCTTACAGCTGCCCACCTCTGCGCAAGCCGGAGCCCGCGATGTCCGTTCGGCCTACCGTGCCATCAACCTACATCCCAGCCAGTGGGCAGCCGCAGTGGTACAGTGGGAAGGGCAGTACTACGTGGACAAAGCCTTGGCCTTCGGGATGTCTTCTTCCGCAGGAGCATGGGGCGTCGTTGGAGATGCCCTGGCGGACGTACTCCGCGCCTACGGAATCGGCCCTGTGCTCAAGTGGGTGGATGACTACCTCTTCTTCCGCGTCCCACCTGTCGAACTCCCCCGCCTCAACACCGAACGTCTCCTCCTCCACACCCGCGTCCAGCCCATGCACCGGGGCGGTTGTCTGTTCTGGCTTGATGGAGAGCGGGAACTCATCGAAGACTTCGCTCGCCCCCTACAGAACAGGGGAAGTGTGGAGGATTGGACTTACTCCTTCACAGACGTGGACGACATATGCTCGGCCCTGGGCATTCCTTGGTCCGATGAGAAGGAACAGCCATTCCGGTCCGTCGTCACCTACTACGGGGTGGAATTCGACATCCCTCACCGCTCCATCTCCCTCCCCGATCGAAAGCGCAGGACAATCTTGGACAAGCTCACCACTTGGAGCGGGCACACCAGACACACCCTCGAAGACGCAGAATCCCTCCACGGCCAGCTGCAATTCGCCACCCACGTCGTCCCCAACGGCCGTCAATATCTCACCGGGCTCGCTACCTTCCTCGCCATGCACGCCAGGTCCGCAGCAAAGGCTCATCGGCGGCACGGCCGGCAGCGATTTGCATCCGTGCCTCTCCGCCCCCCAGCCCGAGTCCTACGCGATCTGTCCTGGTGGGGAGACGAACTCGGCCGTTCTGTTGTGTCCCGTTCCTTCGCCAACGACCTTTCTCTCCACGACCCAGGCCTATTCACCGACGCTTGCGGCTCTGGTGCTGGGGTGGTGCTTGGTGGTCGGGTGGCAGCATATACCTTCAATGCCGACTGGCGACGTGGAGGGAGGGACATTATGTGGGCAGAGGCCATCGGAGCGGAGCTGGGACTGCGACATCTCGTGGCTCGAGGATCGCCGGACGGACCTGTCCGTCTACACATTGACAACACCGCCGTTGAAGCCGGGATACGCAATGGACGGGTCCGAAATGAAGCGGCCAATGAGTGCCTCGAGCGAACCTTCCACTTCGCCTCGCTTCATAACCTCGTCCTCGTCCCGGCTCGCGTCACTTCTGCAGACAACCCCGCGGACGGACCGTCTCGTGGGGCGAAATCCTCCCTCCCTCCCCTCGACACCATACCGATCCCGGCCGCGCTCGTCGGGCTCATCCATCGGATCTACTGAGCGCACGCCATCCGCCTCTTCCGTTGCACTCGAGGAGGCATTGCGGCGTCGTCAGCTTCCTCCCCCCCGACCGAGCCTCCCTTCCACTCCGCCTCCGGCGCCGACGCCCCGCGTTGCGTCGTCCGCCCCTGGCTACGTCCGTCGTCGGTTTGTTCCTCGCTCCGCGCCTGCTCCTGCCCGCATCGCTGCCATTCCCTCGGCCTCCCGCCTGCGCTCCATCCGTCCCCTCAACGCGTTTGATCAGTTCGCCGGGATCGAGGATGAGCGTTTGGCACTAGTGCTCGAAAAGGCCTTTGCCCCTGCCACCCTTGAAGGCTACGGTGCGGGGCTGGGCCACTTCCTAGATTGGTGTGAGGGCCACGGTGTGGATGAGCGTGACATGTGTCCAGCTTCAGAGGAACTTCTCTGTCGGTTTGTGGCTTCTCGCGCAGGTGAATATGCAGGCGATACCATTGCGAAGATGGTCTCTGCTGTGGGCGCCTGGCACAAGACCTATGGCATACATTGGGCCTTCCAACCAAAGTCTCGTTTGTCTCTGGCCCTCCGTGGTGCGGCCGCCCTTGCCCCCGCCTCGTCCCGTCGTCCTCCCCGAGACCCATACACCACCTCCTACCTGCTTGCCCTGCGCGCTCATTTCGACCTCTCCTTGGCGCGCGACGCCGCGGTGTGGGCGTGCGCACTTTGCGCTTTCTGGGGTCTCATGCGCGTGGGAGAGGTCACCGTGCCAACACAGAGGTCCTTTGACGCGGCCTTCCACATCTCCCGCGACGGATGGTACCCTGGTCCCCCCCACCTCCTTTCAGGCTCGCTGCGCCTACCCTGGACGAAGACGACGCGGGCGCTTGGGGCACTGGTGGTTCTTGCTGCCCGCGACGACTCCCTTTGCCCCGTTTCGGCTCTTCGCCACCATCTCTCTTTTGCGACGCTTCCTACCACCGCCCCCCTGTTTGCCTTCTCCCGGTCCGGCCGCGCCTCGCCCTTGTCACGCTCCATGTTCTTGGGCGACCTCAAGCGCGCCGCGAAGGCCGCTGGTCTGCCGCCCCTACACGGCCACTCCTTTCGCATCGGAGGATGCACCGAGCTGCTCCTGCAGGGTGCCGCGATCGACGACGTTAAGGCTCATGGCCGCTGGCGGTCGGACGCCTGGACCGTCTACGTGCGTGAGCACGTCCAGGTGTTCTCCTCGCGCCTCGCGCCCGACCCGGCCATTCGCGCGGCGGTTGTGGGCGGGTAGGGCTTGGGTCTCCCTTCGGATCGCCTTTCTTTCGGGCCGGCTCTTCACTCTGCTCGCGCGGCGGTCCTCGAGATCCCCACCTTCGTCTCGGGGAGCTCGCTGATCAGAGCCGTCTTCGCCCAGACCCTGAAATATCGGGGTCTCGGTCCAAATCTCATGATCCATTCCTTGTTCTCGGTCAGACGGAGAGCTCCAGTGCGGGTGCAAGAGGTGTCGGCCGATGCAGCTGAAGACTTGTCGGAACGATACGGCCAGTCTCTTGCCCAACGGAAGAGCGCGACGCGTCGAGTGGTTTTCAGCACTACAACCACACGCGTCTCGCCTCCTTCGTCTCTCTCGTACTACTCTCTCCGTCTTCCTCTACTTTCTCTTTCCCCACCTCCCACCCTTTGACTCGTCTTCCCTTCCCTTGGCGCGGTCGGCTTCTTCACCGGACTCTTGCTCGATCAGGGCTCTTCTCATTTGCCTTTCCTGACTCTTGCCTCCATCTCGTTGTCTATATATCGTCCGGTGTCCGCGCGCGGGGGTGCCGGTTTTCCCACCCACCCCGCTCGCTGATCAGAGCCGTCTTCGCCCAGACCCTGAAATATCGGGGTCTCGGTCCAAATCTCATGATCCATTCCTTGTTCTCGGTCAGACGGAGAGCTCCAGTGCGGGTGCAAGAGTCGTCCCGTTCCCGTCCCAGGTTCCCCCTGGCCCCTACGACCCTTGGTGCTTGGTCCAGCGCTCCGTACTCCATCCACGCTCCACGCTCTGGCTTTCTAGGTTCCAATTCACAAGGTCCCGTCTTTACGCATGACGGACTTGCAACTTTGCACTCTGTGGTCTGGAGCCTGGGAGATGCCCGCTACCCAATGGTGAGCAGTTGCCGCGTCAAGCGTCGGGGATTCAGGCTTCAGGCTTCTGGAGACACAAGAATACAGACCTCACCTTGTTCTTCTCCTGGGCTTGCTTTGGCTCAATTCCTCTCGTCTTTCGCTGCAAGAAAACTCTGACCTTTGACTGCCCCTCTTTTCCTGATCGTCCGCGCCTTCTGCTTATAGGTACTGCTCATCCACGTTCCCGCAGTTGACTCCCACTCCCACCCACTCTGTTTTCTTCTTCCCCTTCCCTCCCTCTCTCTGATTTCCTCTGACAGGGCTTCTTCTTTCAACCATATCCAATGCGTGTCATCGATACCCTCCTTCTGGCCGCGGCCGCCCTCTCGTCATCCTCACTTGTCCTCGCTGCTCCACCGTCCGGCCCCGTGGTCTTCAACAATAGTGAGTCAATGTTTCTCCATAGTCTACAACCGCTCACGCTCATGTTCATGTCACGCCTTGTCTTACGTTCTGCGCTGCTGCATCTCTACAGTCATCCTCACACCTACGCCCTCTGTCGTGAAGCGAGCTCCACCGTCCGGCCCCGTGGTCTTTAACAATAGTGAGTCAATATTTCTCCATAGTCTAACTGTCTAAGACCGCTCACGCTCATGTTCATGTCACGCCTTGTCTCACGTTCTGCGCTGCTGCATCTCTACAGTAATTATCACACCTACGCCCTCTGTCGTGAAGCGAAATGAGGTTCGTGACATTGTTGGGACGATTAGGAGTAAACAAACACGGGGCTCCGACTTCTGCTCGACCTTCCTGCACGTGCCTCCCTACGCAGCAACGACGACCAGGACGATCACGAAGACGGTCAGCGCAACGACTCCGTCCTCAACCCTGGTAAAGACCGCCTCAATCACGAATACGGCATCACCGGTGACGAAATTCAGCACTAAGATCAGCGTCGTGAATGTGACTCCCACTACCACTGTGGTCCAGACGGTCGCCACGGTGATTCCCATCACATCTACGGTCACCACGGTTACCTCCTTCGTGACCGCAACCACGGCTGTCACCAAGTGAGTTGTATTCGCCAGAACCTGTTGGAATGTGTGTGATGCAGTGACTAACCTCCTGTTCGACAGAACTGTTACCACCTTCACGGCCTTGGCCGAGCGCCGCGACCAGAATGTTCCCATTCCGTACTGGCTCAAGCCGCACCGCTCCGCATCGATCTCGAGAGCTTGCTCCCATATCGTCGTCCCCAAGACGAAAACCAACACGAGGACCGTGACCACGACGCAGATTGTCAAGAACGGCGTTCAGACGGTGACTGGAAGCAAAGTAGCCACTATTGTGGTGACACCGACGGAGATCTCGGTCGTAACCTCGACGTCAACGACCACCATCCCTGCGATCACTCAGACCACCGTGATCCCAAGCTCGTCCCTTGTCCCCGTGACGGCGACGGTCGTGAAAACCACTGTGGTAGCGGTCACCTCCACCGCCACCATCACTCGGCCTTCGCCCACTGTCAAGGGTCGAATCAAGGCCTTTAACGCGAACGGCACCTTCTTTGGCTACTTCGGTCCAGTCTCAGACCAATATGGAGCCACTACCATCACGAGCAACGTCAACGACTCTCTGGTGGTCACTATTCCTCCGCCCAGCAGAGGATCGAACGGCCTCGTGAACATTGTCAACCCAATTAACTCCAGCTTTCCCTTCCTCGGACCCGTCATGGGGGCGGACAAACGCAACGGAATCAACGGAACCAACTCCATTGGACCGGCCTTTTTCTATAAGTGAGGGCCAGGATGACATCGGCCTCGATGTGCTGTGACTTTAAGGAGGAGGACAAGACTGACAACGACTTATTCTGATTCTTGCGCAACAGCTACCTCATCCTGGGCAATGTGAACAAGGGTGAGTAGGCTTAGCAGGCATCTCCCCCGAAACTTGCGAAGGCACACGCTTTGATAAAGATCTCTCTGACGTTTCTGCATCTCCTGCTCTCGCTTGCTCTCCACTGTTCGACTTATCGGCTTCGACCATTTCAGTTAACAAAGGAACCCAGTCGAGTGATAAAACTGGGAACTCGATTACTGCGGCCGCTGAGGGCAAGCCGGCCGTCTACGAGAGCCAGGTTTGGTCCTACGACATCAATACCGGCTCGCTTAAGCTCACCTGGACCAACTCCGACGGCTGTAAGTCATGAACCTTCCAGAAGCGCGGAGCTGCGCCATCTGACGGCTGACTTGACGCATCTCCTTCCAACCGAATTTTCGGACTGCCAATAGCGTCCGTCTACAATCCAACCATGATCGCATTCCAGTCGGGTGGTGTTACCTTCTTGGAGTTCACCGGTGACGCAGCTGCATACCGGGACAGGTACAATGGATCCACAAGTCAGAACTTGGTAAGTACTCGCAACATCTTCGCACCATCGGCCGCTGCCACCAGGCTATCTTCCCTCTGGTCCTCTCCCCCCGCGACTCACTCGAGCTGACAATCGCTTCTTTGTCTTGCCCGGACTCCCACAGAACCTCGTTGTCGAGCTGAAGGGTAAATAGGCCTGAGGCTTCTTCCATCTTCTCTTGTCGTCCTTACTACAGTAGGCCAGGCTCCGACAGATATTCCCCGTGATCTTCCCATTCGCCGAACGCAGCCAGGACACGCCCGCGGCTTGCTTTTTATGTGTCTGGAAGCTCTCCTCAATCGGCCACCCGCACCGTTGTGGATTCTTGTCCCTTGGGCTTAACGGCCTCAGCATTATCACCTTCTCTCTCAAGCCGTCACCGCCATGGGCTGGACAATTTTTCGACCTTGTCGCTATGTATCGCGTGAATCAGCCGTTTCTCGGCATGCTGTCGAAGTGCAATTCAGCGTCACAATCTCTCTGATTCCTTTTCTGCCTCGTTGAGAAGCTTGAAGCAAACACCCTCCCAAGGACCAAGGACCAAGTTCAAGTGTATGTAGAAGTGTCCCTATAGCTCGCGTACGTGTGGTTGGGCCTCTATCTCATGTCAAACACGGACGACATAGGTAGTCTCCATGGGTGCCAAGGGGCAGACCGAAGAGTGAGTGTAGAGGGGTATAAGAGGGTGAGTGCTCCCTACATTGCCGCGGTGTACCACTGTCCACACCACCGCCGTCCACCAGTAGTAATATGTACACTACGGACTACTGCAGCCTTCGAACGGAAGCTGATCGCTGCTTCTAAGGTTCGTGCGCAAGCCGAAAGTCAGGCGTCAGGCGGCAGCCAATGAATCGAGCCCGAGCTCCGACCTTGCTGGACCCCACACAGAACGACGCGGCAGAACAAGCAAGAAGCCTTTATCATAACCGGCAGCGCGGATCCTGAGTGACTGCGAGAGACCGGAGGCGGTCCCGCCTCGTACGCTACTCCCTTGTCTGCGCCCGCCGGCCTCCGCCCTTTGTCGTCCCTGTCTGCGGGGTCGAGGAATCGACGATCCCCTGCACCATCCTCGTTTCACATTTCACATTTTCCTTCCAGAGTAGCCGCCTGTAGTAGTGAGTATGCAGCTAGCCGTCTACACTCTTAGACAGAGGATGCTGCATATTACATACTTCGAGGACCGAGGTTCGAGCTCAGTACTGTAGGCTTCTTGAAGCTTGAACGCGATCAAATGTTTAAAAGAGGTGGACACTGACTGCCCTTTCTGACTGCTGCGTTCCTCTTTTCTGACCTCGAGCATCTTCCATCCCTTTCCCTCGTCTCCAGCAATCCTCTCTCTGTCCCCTCTCACTTCCCTCGGCTTCTTATCTTATCCCAGTCCTTCCTTTCTGCCCCTTCTATATCAAAATGCAGCTCATCAAGTCCTTTGCCCTTCTTTCCGCCGTCTTGGCCACAGCCGTCCTCGCCGCTCCCCACAGCGAGCGCACGGTTGAACCCCGCCTGATCTTTGGCGGAGGCAGCAGCAGCAACACCACTGCCGCTGGTCTGCCTTCGACCGATGCCTTCTACCAGCCTCCCTCAGGTTGGCAGACCAAGGCGAACGGTGCCATCCTCCGTTCTCGCCAGGTCAAGCCCTCCAGCTCTAACGCTGCGGCCGCTTACCAGATTCTGTTCAAGACCACGGACGCTCTCGGCAACCCTGGTGAGTCGATCGCAGCCAAAGTGATCCAAGACTAGACCTCGAGAATTGATCATTTCATCTTCTTCTTTCAGACCACACCGTCACCACGGTTTTGGTCCCCAAGAAGCCCCAGAGCCCCGCTAAGATTGTCTCCCTCCAGCTTCCCGAGGACTCTGCTTCAGTCGACTGCGCTCCCTCCGCTGCCATCGTTGCCAACAGCAAGTCTCAGTTCGCCTTCGCTATTCCATTTGTGAACCAAGGGCTCGAGCCCAGTCTCCAAAACGGATACTACGTAAGCACGGGTCGTCGGTAACGTGGAGAGTAATGTCTAACAACCCTACTTTGGATTAGGTCAACATTCCGGATCACGAAGGCTCGAGAGCCCTCGTCTTCGTTGGCCCTATGGAGGGCCACGCCGTGCTCGACTCTCTCAAGGCGGCCACCAAGTTCCCTACTGCTATCCCCGGCGTCACAGCCAAGACACCCATTGTCATGGGCGGCTACTCCGGTGGTGAGTAGGCTCTTACAACATCTCCTTTTTTTCTCTCGATTGTTGATCTGGTCCGACACGCTCCTCTCTAGGTGCCCACGCAACTTCTTGGGCCGCCCAGCTCTACCCCAAATATGCTCCCAGCCTCAACATCCTCGGCCAGGTCATCGGAGGTACAGTACCCTTTCAGAACATCTCTGGTCTTCTTGGCTGTTAATCTGGACAATTTTGAACCCCACCCTAGGTACCCCCGTCAACGTGACACACGTTCTCACCTACCTGAACAAGTGAGTCTTCGTGGGTGTCATCTGCGGAGGATAGAAATGAGACTGATCAATGTTTTTACTTTACAGGGGTGTACGTTGCATTCACGGCCTGCCATACAGAATTCAGGACTAGATGCTTACCCTTGTCTCGAATGTCTCGTCATTTACAGAGCTACGTTGGCTTTGCTGGTGCTGGTATCGTTGGCGAGTGAGTATATTCTTGCATAATCTGAGCGGATTTTAGCTCTCACGCGTCACTGATTCGATTCAAATTTCGCTTGACCTTGCAGATACAACGCCTACCCCGACCTCAAGGAATACATTGACGCCAATGTCTACCCCAACGGTACTGCATTGATCAAGGACATCCAGGACAACAAGTGCATTCTCCAGGGTGGGTCATACTCATCTCGTCGGAACTCACACATCAAATTGCGCTGACACATGACTCCTATTGATCAAATCCTTTGGGACAGTCGTTCTGAACTACAGCGGCAAGGACGTCTTCTCACTGTTCAAGGTCAAGGACCCCCTTTCGGCCCCCGTTGTCCAGAACCGTCTGAACCAGAACATCCTCGGCAACGACGGCAGCACGCTCTCGGTCAAGACGATCATGTACCACTCCGACAAGGACGACATCATTCCCTTCGAGGACGCGCAGAAGTACGCCACGGAGCAATGTGCCCGGGGTGAGTCTTCGATCTGGACAATACTTATCACTTGCGGCTTGCACGGGCTTCAGACGGTGACTTACGTTCATTTTCTCTGCTGCAGGTGCTTCGATCAACTTCGTTGCCGATTCTGGCCAGAACCACATCGGAGAGGGTAAGTACCAGAATGAGTTGGCAAGATGGCGAGGCCTGAGGTCCAACCCGAGGTTTGACAGTCACACGGCTGATCACTTTGTTGCTGCACTTTTACAGAGCTCAGCCGTGCCACTGACCTCGGCAAGTGGATTGATGCCTTCCACAAGGGCACTGCCGACAGCGCGTGCAAGTAAACGTCCATCATTTCACAGGGCGACCGCCCGCCCCTCCGATTCGATTTCAAAACGAGGTCAAAACAGAACGGGGCTGGCGTCCCTCCTGCTGTCCTCTTATCCCACCCTCCCTTCGCTCTCCACTCATTTTTGTTTATTGTCTCCCACCCACTCGTTCACTCCTTTGACGGCTCGAAATCTAAAGGTCGAGTCTTTCCCTTCACTGCTCAATGCACGTCCTGTGATGTACGAGTATGGAGAAGCTGCGGATGCCTGTGGCTGTTCAATATTCAATTGAGTGATGCGATGAAGATGAGAATAATCTTGTGTTGTGGAGTCGACTCAGCACCAGCCAGCTTCATGACCATCATCACCGCCCCAGACCATCGACCACGTACACACCTCCCTCACTTGCAGAACACGTATCCAAAGATGGTCGCCACCGAACCGGGAGACATCGACACCCGCTCGCTCGCTGACGCACTGGGCGAGGAAGGCCACGAGGAACACGACAGCCGCGCGACTGCAGCTCCGAAGAACAACGCTTCATCATCGGCGTCAACACCAGCCCCCGCAGCCAAGGAACCGACCAAGACTCACACGCAAACGAAGGCCGAGGAGGACGATAATGGAGCAGGCGGATACGTGATTGGGGACGAACCTGAAGGCAACGAGCCAACGTCACCTGAGACGCTTTCTCCGGTCTCTGCGCGTTCTCTTTCACCAGTCCCAACAACGACTCCAGCAACAACTACGGCTGCGGCAGCGGCAGCTGCAGCGCCGTCTGTGGCTGCGGATGCGAGGAGGACAGGGGCCGAAAATCGAAGAGCGCAGACACAAACCAGACCATCGGATAGTGTCCAGAGTCTGCACTCCATGTTTCCCGACCTCGATCTCGATACCATCGCTCTCGTGCTTGACTCCACGGGCGGCAACACCGAAGCAGGTGAGAGCGCTTGACTCCTGATCGCAGTAGGCTGCATTCGTGCATTCCTGACGCTTGCTGACAACTCATCATCCAACAGCTATCAATGCTCTCCTGCAAATGAACGACCCAAGCTTCCAAGCCCCTGCGGAAAGTACCCAATTGGATGCAGACGCCGCCCTGGCCGCTCATTTGGCTGCGGAGCAAGACCGAGACATCGACCGCGCACGACTTCATCAACAACAGAGACGCTCTGGTCCTGCGCGAGGTGGGGGCGTTTTTGGCAGTCTCCTCCATGGTGGCGGCGGGCCAACATCCCAATCTTCCACAACCGGTTCGAGCTCGTACGATCCTTCCAAGCTTGCATACCAACCACGGGTACGGAAGACGGCCGCTCCACCGTCTGCGCGAGCAGCTTATCAAGCTCCACCGCCCAATCGTGCTCATGACCCTTCTCAGAGCCTTATCCCAGGTCTACCTGGCCCGAACGAAGCAAAGCAATGGCAGGAGGAGTTCAATCGGTTTGCTGAAGGTGAGTTTTTGTCTTTGTTTTGGATACCTTAGGCCCCTTTCCGGCCACTGATGCTACTGTCGATGCGCTGATTACTGATCACATTTGATAATCCTATCCGCAGTGGGTATCTCCAAGGCTGCGTCGACGTTCTCCGCGCTGAAAGCTAAAGCAGCCGCATCCTTCGGCGCCGATTCGAGCTCACCCGGCACACCAACTTCCGGTAGCATCTCCCACGCAGAGAGTCGCTCTACCTCTTCCTTTGCACCTCAGCGCGTCTCTCAACCCCCCTCGGTCCCGCGGGAACGCAGTGGCAGCAACAGCAGCTTCAGCAATCTCGGATCTCGCTGGTCCCTTCCGAGTCTCAGCGCCGGTGTACCCAATCCGTCATCATCTGGCCCAGGACGCAATGTCAGCGGGTCGTCGACAGGGTCGAACCCTCGAGGCCTGATGAGTCCCACTGGCTTCGACAAGGATGCCACGGCGGTCGGCGAGGACGAGCTCGCACAGATTCTTGCTCGGGGAACCATCAAGCCGCCATCCAAAAATCACGCCGGCTCAGCAGGTGAAGCGCCTTCCAGGGCGAATGCTGCAGAAGATGACGAGGAACTTCTCGGCTGGGGTGGCGCAGCGCGGACCAAGCCAGCGGTCTCTACTGCCAGGTCGCAGAAGGAGCTTCCGAATCCGGTACAACAGGAGTCATCTTCTGTTTCAGCACCAGGAAGCGGGTCGCACGCTCTCTCCGCTCCAATCGGCACAGGGTCTTTAGGTGCCGCTGCTGGCATCGGGGCAGTGGCGGGGGGAATTGCAGGCGCGGGAGTAATAGCAGGTGAACGGAGGTCTTTAGAGGTGCGCTCAGAAGAACGAGACACACACGGCATGGATGATTCGGATGAAGAAGAATACGTCAGCAACCCTTTCGCAGACGACGATTAGCTCTTTTTCGCAAGACCCGAGGCCCGCCCTCGAAGGTCAGACCGAAGTCGTCTTTGCTTCCCAGGCCGGCTCTCAAGAAAAAGCCACAGCAAGAATGGATCGGACTTCGTCTATTTCTGCATTCATAACATCGCGCTGTGTTGGTTTTCAATAGGAAGCTCCTACCGGAGTGTAAAGGAAGTGGGGAATGGATTCAGCGGGAAAGCAGAAGGAAGGGGGGGGGGTTCGTCACCTGCGTTTGGCGGAACTTGAGGGAGAATGACGGGGGGGGGGGATCCAGTGCAGCAGGGAGCGGACGCAGATCCGAGAACAAAACCTTGTCGTGTGTACTTCGTGTACCTTGATTAGTTGGTCCGTCATTGAGAAAGCAAGAACTCGCGGCCCGTCGGCGATTAACTGTTGGCTCCCGATCCCTCAGCGGCAGACTCCTTGTCTCGCTGAGCCCGCCCGCGGGTCAGCGACGTCCACGGGACGGTCTCGTGACACTGCTCGGGGTTTCAAGTGAGAACAACCGACGCCTCGTCCACGATGTCGCTCCTATAGAACTTCTTACTGGGACGAGATATCAATCTCAAACTTCACAGAGTGAGAGCACTTGTCTTCATCTACCATCCATCCAAATTTGAGAGTATTTAAACATGTTTGAAGATGTCTGGATCGGACAGCAGTGTGCTGAAGTCGTCAGGGTGTGAGGGTTTCTGGAGTTTCCTATGAGAAATGGCCAGAATCGTCTTTCGTGAATGTGGCCTATATTCAGCACCTTCCACAGCAATCCAAAAGCGTTCTTACACTCTGGAAATTTGTCCAGATTGAGATCTTGGGCAGTTCTAGTAGCTACCAAAATTTCAGAGGAAGTTGTTAGAGACATCATTGTTCTATCGTGGTTCAAAGATGGGCAAAATCGAGGTTGCCGTCGCCCGTTCCCACCCAAATCCTCGACGAGTGTCACGAGACCCCGCCCTCAAGGTCGGGTGTCTCGGGCCGAGACAAGCAGACTCCGAAGATCAACTTCTGTGATTACCCAGACTTTCGCATGGTCTTTTTGAATGCGATTTTTGAATGCGACGATTTCTTTAATTATTCCAAAAGCATAACATAAGCTAAGTAAGTATAAAGATTCACTCAAGCCTACTTTTGCGCTGCAAAATGCGAGTTTTACATACTACATCTACCCATTATTTATTACATATTCCCCAGACTCTTACTTTAGTAAGAATGGGGTTTTATGGGCAGAAATAGATTTCGGCCGAACTTAAAGACGATGTTTTGCCTTACTAGCTACCCGAAACTTTAAGACACCGTCATCTCAGTTCAGAAATGACTCCGGCGGCAATTCAGGGAACTCTTACGACACCAAAACTCATCCTTATCGTGGTAGTTCCCATGCTCTCACGTTCAACTTCATTTTCCTTATCTTATCAGCCTCGGCCGAGCTTTTTTGTTGCCATGCGGCGCACCAAGCACTTCGACACCTTCCACGCCACCTAAAATCACCATACTACTTCAAGCACCCATATCTTAGCCGCATCATCTTCGTTCTCAATCAGAAAGCTGTCTAGCGTAGAGCTATACAACAAGACGGTACTTGTGTAATTTGAGGTCATGTTGTTCTAGGAGCCAGTGTGTTGCTGAACGCATCCACAGCCAAGTGTGGTGTCCCGTGCGTCGTCTGCCAGCTGCTTCAAAAGTAAGGCTCCGGTGTCAAAACCTCAAGTCCTCAAGATGCATGCATCTTGCATCCAGATAGCAGCAACGATACATCCAGCATCCATCCGGAGATATCTCCCCTCCTGCTGCATAAGAACTCAATAAATCATTTCTCCGCTCTCTCATAGCTTTGTGCACGTCGTCCACGTTTGACGCTCTCCCTCAGTCCCTCACTCCCTCGCACTCACACTCCTCGCCGTTAAATTTCGCTGCTGACCTTTTTTTCGCTGACCTCTTCCTTTCCCTTCGATTCCTGAACCTGTTCCTTTCATCGTCAGCAGCTCACAGTCAACAACGGTCAACGACCCATCACACCTCAAGTGAGTTCAAAGCTGTTCCGCCCGGTTACGTTTGAAGCTTCTCACTGACACCCACAACCACCCTTCGCCATTACAGCCATATTACATATGCGCCGCTTCCCACAGCTTCTTCTGCATCACTGACCATGATCTCCACTGAATAGGACACATCATTCGCTGCTCGCCGCAAAGAGCCAACTGCCGATCAGCTCCTCCGGTCCATTCCGGCCCAGCTCCGCGTCCTCTCACACAGACCTCATTCCCCTCTCTCCTCTCTCCAACGCGCAAAGAGCTATTCTGACTCTACCTCTCATCCCTCCCACTCTCATCCGCTCCAACATCCGTAGACTCATTCTCCGCATCAAGATCATCGACGACAACATCAACACCTTCATCTCCGTTCATACCACCGCTCTCGACTTGCCCATAACGTCACTGCCCAGGTCAATGTGCATGCCCCCTCTTGCAGACTCCTCCTTCACACTTTCACAGCGCATTCACTGATTCACATACCCTTAATCTCACCACAGTCTGATCACAGTCAAGAGCAACGTGAGTACAGAAGCTCAACCGAACGGCGTCACTCGAGGTTGCCTGCGCTTTACACTCACACACCGCATTCATTTCCTTCATCTCCCCAGACCAGCATGGCCACACTTGAGCCCGAAGCCTTCCGCTTGGCAGCCTCCATCAGCGGGCTCCTCGACATCATTGTCGTACGTATGCTGCTCGGCTATGCGCATGCTTTGTCATGCGGTGTGCTGATCGTCGCTTTCCCTCCATAGCACAGAATGCCTTCTACTCCCAAAAGAATATGTGCTTGCCACTTTGCCATAACTCATCTGCAACGTGAGTCTCGGCTCCGGCAGCTCTTGTGCTCTGTTGCAGATCCGCTCAGCAATTCCTCGATAAGACTACATACTCTCCTCTACTTCGTCAACATTGATACCATCGCCACAAGATGATCGGTCAATTCCGTGCCGGTATCTACTCAGCATACCTCGTCGCCGAGCGTGTACAGACCATCATCAAGAACAACGACGCCGAGGAGCACATCTGGGAGTCCACTGTCAGCGGTATCTTCATCATCACCCTCGACACCGTCAGTATTTCTCTTGGCCGCGGTACCAAGATCCGCCTCTACCTCAAGGAGGACAGACAGAGTCAGAATCGCCAAGATACTCTCGGCCGTATTCTATCCAGCACTCGGCAGCATTTCAGTCATTCCTCTCACGGTTCTATCATCACTCCTCTCCCGCTCGTCCACTCAGACATCAACCAATTATTCACTCAGCATTCTCCATCATCACCACAGCAGTCAGCAGTACACTCCCACCCAGCACTCTTCTCATCACCAACAGCAACAACACAACTTGTACCGCAGTTCTCCCCAGCAGCAGCACCAACAACACTTGAGCAGCAAACTTTCGTTCTAGCCTACCAATCCGCCCACAGTCCTCATCCCCCAAAGCATCCTTACACACCCTGGGCCCACATCCTCCCTCAACAACAACAACCGAAGCCCCAAACACTCCCTTCAACCAACCTGATCATCTCATCAGTTCAGTCTCAAGCAGTTTCAACACCATCGATACAAGCTTCCGAATTACTTGTTCCTATTCTACCTACCGGACTACTTCCGAAACCAGCAGCGCTCCTCATCCTTTTATTTCCAATCTCAGCACCATCACTCCTCAGAGCCCGCCTTCGATGATCTCCGATGCAGCACCGCCAATTCCTACTCGCATAGCAAGTCCAACAGCGGTATCAGGAGGAGGAGGAGGAAGTGGAGTTGCGGGCGCAATTCCTGCCCGCTCATAATCTTTCAAACGACCTCTCAGCGGAAACATCTCAGTTCCGCTCTTCGCACTCCGCGCAGCTACTTCCACCTTCTATTTCTCTTCCAGTTCACATTCTCAGTCCATCCTCCAATCAACAAGAACTCCTCGCCTACCAGTCAGGTCCAAATCAGACAGTATCGACGCTGCAGCAATGATTTCTCGCAGCTCATCCACATCCTCGTCCCAAGTTCTCACAGCACGCCATTCCGTCTCCCGTAACAAACACCCCAAAGTCTTCCTGGCGTTCGCATCACAGACTGCGAAGACGCCATCCCCTATTACTTCAACTTCGTCAAGGGTGTCGTTGGCTCTGAGGACTTCCCCTCAACATCTCTCGTGAGACCCTGCGACAGAACAAGAATCTCAAGTCATCCACAACAGCGTCGTCAAGAAGGTGAGTTTGGTTATTGCTATGTGTTCTCTAGATCTCTTATTTGTCTGATACTCACACGCGTCTTCTCGTCTTTGAGATGATCAGCGAGAGCGCCGGCCACCCTACTTCCAATGCTTTGGTCGGTTGGTACCAGGGTCCAGGAGCAGCAAGCCGGTGACATCGTCGCCAAGCTTAAGGCCGGTATCTCGCTCCGCACTACTGTCGTCCGGAATTGTCAAGAGTTCGAAAGCGATCTTCCTCATCATCGGTGTCACCGTCGGTCTCCTCTATCTTACCACCACCACCAGGGCTGTCGGTACCGCTCACCTCGCCGAGCGACAGGCCTTTCTCCAGAAGTCGACCGCCATCGAGTCGCTCGCCGGTGTCGACGTTCTCTGCTCCACCGAGACTGGTATCCTCACTTTCAACCAGCTTTCCATCCAAGGTGTCGATGCCGACTACATGGTGGCCGGTGGCCGTCGCAGCTCACGCCTCGTCCCACAACGTCAAGTCTCTCGAGCCTATCGACAATGATACTCTCATCACCCTCAACTCTCAAGGGCTGCGCAGGTGCCCAGGAAAAGCACCACGAGTCCTCATCATCATAGGTGGAGGAGAAGCCGCTTCGGATTTTATCGGAAAGGTGGAAGTGATGGCCACTCTGATCATGGATGTATTGGTTGCAATGGAATCGATGGCTACAGTCTGAAAGCGTGAAACGAGTAATCTCAGGGCTGGCAGTTGGCATTAACTTATGGCGCGAGCCTCACCACCTGCCAAAACTCGACAACGACTAACGAGGGCTCCCACGACTCTCAAACTCAACGCATTACTCTCTGCTATGACCTTGAAACTTTCTGTGTCAGCAACGATCTTTACTACTAAGTACTAGTGCATATTGGGACGTGTATTATGAAATATGAAAGAGGAACCTTCCCAGCCAGATGCATTGAAGCGTGGCTGATGCGCGCCCGTATTAACTGTTGTAAACTGTATGTATAATGTAACTTGTACCCGCGTACCTGTTTTCACTCATTTTCAAAACTCACGGAGCCCAAGGTGTAACCGTGTAAGGTGTATGGTGTATCGATTCACAGTTCACCTGAGACTCCTGAGACCTGACATAGTTACGCAGGCGGCAGGAGTGTATTTTTGGAAAGAAGACATGAGTATAAGTCATTAGTTTTTTATCTACCATACGGCATACTCCCACATGTCGCTACTAGAGTCTGGGGAATTCCTGGCGACCACCAAGAGCCAGGATTAAGTTTATATGGCTTACATCCATATGGCTGATTACAACATTTTTTATGCCAATATAAATAAGGACTGGGAGCAGTGCTCACCACAAATTGTCATATATATGAACTCATATATATGACATGATCATATATGCTCATATTACTCATGTCATATTTGCTCATTTTGGGCGAGCAAATATGACACTCATATATACATGACATATGACCAAATATCCCCAAATATGACTAAATATGACCAGATATGACCAGGATTTTTGGAGTCATATTTAGCTCTTATATATATGAGTTATGACCATATAAGATCATATAAGACCAAATATGACCATATATCACTGTTCAAATCAAAATATGAATCCAAAAACGAGCTCTAAATTCGCTAGGAACGGACTGCGTTCCTAATCACTGCTTCACCGTTTCAATACAAAAAGGGCTTACAATTCTCCTTCTGAAAGCCCCCTGTCAACCCAAATCGCCTGTTCCTCATCAAAACCCTCCGCGCTGTCGAGATGGCTCCACACATGAGCAACTCCAAGCGCCCAGCCACTCCCATCCCGAAGACCTCGACGCGAACAAGCGCTTTCGCAATGACGATGATAACAATCACATTGGTGAGTTCATCCCTTCTTCCCCTCTTCTCATCACCTTCCCGCTCTGCACCGTATCTCACAGTGCTTTCCATCCCCTGGTTTCCACTTCTAGATGCAAGCACCAATTCCGAGACTACATCCCCTCTTTCCAACAGCAGTGATGGCGGATCTTCTCACCCGTCACCTACATCTACCACCCCAAGCTCGGCATGTCTCGATCCCTCGTCTTCGCATGGTCAGTACTACCCCAATCTCCCTCCCTTGCACAGCCATTCGATCCTCAACCAAATCCTCTTCTTCTTCCAGATCACGTACTCAGCTCCGATCAGCGTCCTCCCATGGTCGGTGATCTTCGACTCCTGACTCCAGTCACTACCGCCTCATCCACTGCCACCAATGCTGCCGACGTGGCCCCCATTCCCACCTGTCCAGTGGCCACTGCTGCACCGACCTCACTTGCTTCAGGTCAGTTCAGATGCTTGCACGCTTTGCCCAGTTAAAGTAGCGGCTGATCATCTATTCTGGCTCCCGTCTTACTTACAGGAGAATCGCTTCCCTCCAGAGAGGGTCCCTCTCTCAGCCTCGAGGAGACCGTGCGCCTGTCCCTGTCGCCATTCCGACCCAGCGAGGCGTCTTCTCCTTCAACTACACCAGCAACACCCCAGAGGAACATCAAGGCCGAGCCCGAACAAGAAGAGCGCGCTACCTGGATTCCTCCGGCTGCCTGGCGACCGGTTGGTCGCTACGTACGCGTTCGAAATGCTCCGTTACTGGTGCAGGGAGCGCACGGAGAAGTCACTCGGGTCATCGACGTTCTAAAGGGCCAAGTCCTTGCACGGAAGCGCATCAACTTCCTTCACACTCCATCTGGCCGCCTGCTATTCGAAATCGAGGCGCTTACACGCCTGGCCGGCCACAAAGGCATCACCGAGCTCATCGACGTTTGCTATACGACACACAAGGTCGATATAATCATGCCTCTGTACTGGGGCAGCCTTCAAGACCTATTCGACCAAGCGCATGGACGTGGACTGGTCACGAGCCTCGCCAAGAATCTTACCCTTCAGCTTCTCGTGGCGGTGTCATTCATCCATCGTAAAGAAATCATCCACCTCGATATCAAGCCCAGCAACATCATGCTCACCCAGGGCTTCGTCATAAAGGTCGGCGACTTCGGTATTGCCGCTCTGGCTGGACAAGAAGGAGACACGCGCACGTACGGGACGCTTGGATATACGGCTCCGGAGTGCTTTCTTGGGTCTGCAAGGCCCACGTTCCAGGTGGACGTCTGGTCGACTGGCTGCGTGGTTGCGGATCTGTTTCTTGGCCATCAGCTCTTCGCTGCCTCCCACGACCCCGCCAGCTCCATGGAAGACATCCTTGCATTTACCGGCCATCCTGGTGGCCCTGTCTTCGCCCGAGCCAGGTTCCCGCCCTCCATCTTCGAATTACCGATGGATTGGCGCCCTTTTGAATCCGACGCGTCGGAACGTCTTCAGGATGCGAATGAGGATGCGGCAGAACTGGTCGTGAGCATGCTCTGCCTTCATCCTAACCGCCGCCCTCACCTGGCCACCTTTTACAACCATCATCTCTTTACCAACGCTCCGCTGCCAAACCAGACCAACCCTTCGCTGCCCCGTAGAGAGATGTTCGCTCGATGATCGGGCCTTTCAGGAACTGCCATCGTCTTCTCTTCCAATCATGATCTCTTTCAAATGTTCCTCACCAACGTCTCAAATCGAATCAAAACCTACTTCCCCTCTGACTACAGTCTACCACGCTCGTGACCAACATGCTGGAATAGAATCAGAGCTTCAAAGATAGACAGACTTGTGGAATGAAGAATGATGATCGATTGCGACTATGCGACAGCCAGACTTGATAGTCCATGGCAGGCTACTTCTTCTTGCGAGGCTTGATGACATCGGGAGAAGGAAGCAGTTGGTGACTGTGGGAGACCTTCAGCGCCTGCTCAGAGAGCCCTGCCAGCTGATTGGCACCGTGTGTGAGCCAGTGCCTGGTCGTGACCAACTGGGAAATGGTGGAAGCAGAGAGGCTGCCGCGCCTGTTTGTGCTCACAAGAGCAGCTTGGGAAAACACTCGCTCGACCGCCGAAGACGAGCCAGATGTGCCGAGGATGATTCGAGCGAGCTTTGAAAGTGTCGGGAAGACCCCTTCATTGTCGCGCCACCATTTGTAGGGTGTTCCATCCGAGGCTCGCCACGGGCAGTTCTTGGGATTCAAGTACTTTGCCACTTCGTCTTCTTCGTTGTCTGAGTCTTCGTCGTCCGCCCGTTCTTCTGCAGCCTGCTCACGCCGCTGACGCGCCGCAGAACAGGGAGACGGCGGATTGGCACCAGTTGCGAGTGTGGCTGCCGTAGCCTTCGGAGAGGGTTCCTTGGAATTGGAGTCGACGAGCTCATCGAGAAGCTCACGAAGAGCGGTTTCGGCCTGTGCTCGGTAGCTGGGATAAGAGATCTGGAAGAGTTTTCGATTGTTGGGGTGGATCAGAGCTGCAGCTAGAGTAAGACGATTACTCAGAGCGATGTCCCGGTACTTGCGCAGCTTGCTCTCCATCGCGTTTAGGAACTTCTTGAGCTCTGTTTTGGTCTCCGAATCGAGATCCGGATCGCCCCTATCAGTCGTACATTGCGGGCGATATCGTCCCGCAGGCTGGCATGATGATCCAGTACGTCGCACAACGTTCCCTCCGACCGTTCCATCTTCTTCGTTACCGCCACCGCCAGCCTGAGGATGGGCTTGAGAAGCTCGAGCTGCTTCCATTGAGAGTCGGTGAGGAGGTAGTTGCCAAGCACCTCATTGCGCACACCTATGTATGCACGGCAATGTGCGTCGATAGCTTCGCGAATCTTGAGTGCGCCTCGAATCATGGAAAAGTGCGAATTCCACCGCGTCTTGTTAGGCTTCGATGGGAACGGTGCGTTTGCCAGCCCAGATTCGTCAAGATGGTACTCCTTGGCCATACGCTTTCGGAAGTCGGCCTTCCGCTGGGAGCTTCGATGAATCCAGGTGGTAAATGCCTCTAGCTTGGCGACCGAGTTGAGGTTATTGCCCACGGTGGACTCCAAGGCTGAGGAGGCTCCAGTCGCGCTTGAATCCGCCGGTGTAGCTCCGTTCGCCTCCGGTCCTCCATCGTCGTCCGACCCAATGTCCTCGTCGTCGGGTCCCATATCAGAATCATCGTCCTCGGGCGGTTCTTCATCGTCGACATCGTCAACTGCGGCCTCATCTACATTTCCATCTTCTGGCTGATCGTCATCGTCAGCCGGCTCGTCTTCGTCTTCCGAGTCCTCCTCTTCCGAGACTTCGACGGGCTCGCCGTTCTCATCGGTGACGAGGATGGCGGGCTTCGGTTGGATCTCGAGAACCTTCCGCTGAGTCTTCGTCTTCACCTTCACACCGAATTTGGCGAAACCATCCCGAACAGCGAGGTTGATATGATGATTGAGGCAGAGAATCCTGTAGTCGTTTACCGTCCATGAGCCAGAGTGACGAAGACTGGCTTTCGGGAAAGACGAGCAAGACTTCCGGAGCATCTTTTGGACTTGAGGATCGTCCTTGTGTACCCACGGCGTGCGATCCTGCATATCTGCCTCCGCGAGATTTTCCTCCAGGAGTGTCAGCATGCGCGTGTTGGTGCCTGCAGAGTCGCTCGTGACGGCTCCATACCAGCTATCGTCAAGCTGCAGTGCATTGATTGTACGAACGAGATGGCCGGCAAATGTTGCTCCAGAGTGCTTGTCCTTCACAACGTCGAAGGAGAGCAGACGTTCCTGATACTCCCACTGCGCGTTCACGTAAGAGCCGATGATGGCGATGAATGAATGCTGAAAACCCTTGTTCGTCCAGCCGTCGTGTTGAATCGACATCAAGGTGTCGATGCCTTGCAGCTCGGTCTTCAAGTCGGATTGCAGCTGGCCGTGAAATGCTCGAAGGTCTCTGCGGATGGTCGAGGCGCTCTTGAATGACGTGGTTGCCCGATGATCGATGGATCGGATGACTGCCTTCTGCGACGGGGAACTCTGCGATGTGAATGGCCGTGCATCTAGAAGCACATTGACCAACGCGAGTCTTCTGGTAAGCTCGATGTCGAGTGCCTGCTGAGCGTTCAGCCAGCCGCTGACACTTGCTCCCCGATACGAGCTCGCAGCAAGCGTAGAGGAACCAGCCATGGCGGACGACTTGTTTCCCCCGGCCGTAGTCTCGTCGGCCCTGACAAGTGCTGCTGCTGCGTCGTTCTTCGGTCCTTTGCAGATCTTGATATGGGACTTCAGATTGGTCGGCTTTCCTTGACCAGATGCCATCTTGAGTTCGCCGCACTTCAAGCACCTCCAATGCTCCTTGATTATGCCGTCCTTCCGAAAGCTTGAGACGTACTTAAAGCCCTCGTAGCCTTCAGCAACCGTCCAGCCAAAGGCACTTGCTTTGGCGGCCGTGGAGATAGAGATGTCGTCCTCGTACACATGAGCCGCGAGCTTAGCCTCTTGAGCGGCCAGAGAGAGTGTCTCAGCCGGAGTAGATGGTGCTGCTTGCACCGCTTTTGCGCTTCGTGCAGCATCCGATTCTGTGCGGGTAGGTGTACTTGTGGCGGCCTCCTTCCGTGATGTCGCCGCCGACGCCTCGCCAACGGAGCGACCATCTACCTCTCGGGACATGATCTCAAGAATCGAGGGGACCTCTTCGCCATCGCCGATCACCTGGGGTGTGCTGTTCTGATTCTCCGAGGGCGATGCTGCGAGGGAAGAGGAAGATCGCATCCCTGCATGAGTGGTACGGTTCGAAGAGCCGCGTGTGGGAGCTCGTCGTTCAGTGTCGGGCGGCGGAGTGCGTTTGGCGCGATTGAGCAGCTCGCGCTCCTCCCGGGTGGCGGTTGTAACCAACGGGCGAGATGGTTGTGCCCGACCCTTCCCCTTCCGTTTGGCAGAGGTTGAAGCAGAGGTTGAAGTAGCTTGTCCGGTCGATCGCGCCTTGGAAGGGGAGGCGGAGACGCGCGCCCGCTTGCGGAGGGCTTCCCCCGACGGTAGGTCTTCCTCCTCCGAACCTGAACTGGATAGTGTGAGGATATTGCCTGCGGGCGCCTTCCGTTTCATGGGACCTTCGTCTTGATTAAGGTCGTAGCCACGCATCCGCGCGGGCAGCTGAGGAGATCGAGATCGCCGCGATGATACCGGGGACTGCTGGCGCTGCGGCTGCCGACCTGAGGGAGGCTGTAAAAGAGAAGGGGCTGGCTGGGACTGCGTCGATATCTCAGACTGAGAGAGATTGAAGTACTCGCTGAGGGCCTTCTTGTCTCGAAGCTGCTGGAGTTGTTCTTGGGTGTCCGGAAGTCGTCCCGTCCCAGTGAGGTAGTGAGGGAGATCCTGGCTGCTACGCAGCTTGCTGAATCGTTCTTGGGACTCTGGGTATGACCAGGAGGGCTGAACGAGGAGAGACAAAAGGCAAGAAGATTCAGTTCTACTGAGAGACGAGAGAACGAAAGAAGGATGGTAACGTACGGGATCATCAAATGCTGTGGGCTGGAGATCTGGCTCATTGAGCCGGTTGCCAACCTCGCGAAGGGCTTGGATGAACTCTCCGGAGAGATCAGGAGCGAGGCCGTCGATGGTGCTGCCATAATCCTGAATGGGCTGGTCGGTGAATTCGAAGACTGCGATGGCATCGATCGCGCTCAGCTCGGCCTTCGCGCGACTGTTTGCGCTAGTGTTGCTTGCCATGTTGCTGGTTGTGGTTGCTGCTAACGGGTGAATGCCTGCAGATGAGGGAGCTGGAGGAGAAGGAGTGAAGGAAAAGCAGGAAAGGACGTCGTGAACTCGTGAATGAGATGAAGTTATTGAGCCAGCCTGCACAAGGCCGCAAATGGCGCGTCAAAAAGGCGCGCGTCAGACGCGACGCGCGTACGCGCCGCAAGGAAAATTCCACGTGGCGGGTGAGGAGTAATATAATAAACATGATCTGATATGATCATATATGATCAGATATGACCGGAAAAACATGATTAATCAGACCGGAAATTTTTCCGGTCATATATGATAATATATGAGTCATATATTACCAGGTCATAATTAGATATATGAGTTTTGGATTTTGGCAGGCACTCATGTCATATCTCATATATGAGTTGAGGGTCAAATATGAGCATATATGACATGTGGTGAGCACTGACTGGGAGGCAGGGGCGCGCTTAGGCGCGCCATTACAGGGTCGCAGAGGGCAGCAATAATAAAGTAGTCAGGACCGGGAAAGACGCTCTGTGGAGATGGACGACACGCAGGCCGCAGAGCCGCACACGGCACAGATAAGGCGTGAGCAAAATGGCATCCCTTTTCAGACGCCTGCAGAGGACCTCAGTAGACACTTAGACAGTAAGTCAGTAGGCGCTCGACATACAACGCACGAAAGGATTCATACAGAACACATACATGGGAAGGAGCAGAGAGCATGGACAGTCGAAGGTAGAAGGAAGGGGGGATAAAGGATGCCAATGGAGAATAGAAAATTAGAAAGGCAGCAATCGATTGAGATGCGGATGGTAAGTGGTGTTCTTGTCAGACTACTGTAAGGTGCAGATACAACAGGGCTATTGTGGTCGGATTACAGAGCAGATCACATCACATACAGAAGATTGTGGTCAGATTACATAATCAGATTACAGATTTTGTATTCCCTGTTCGTGGTTTAATGGTTAGATGGTCCGGGGCAGTGGTCACTGGTCGGCAAACTTTTAGACTTTTTTATTAGCCTTTTGAAAAGTCTAATAGTCTAGACTTTTTCGGGCTCAGACTTTTACACTTTTGAGCTTAGACTTGGACTTGGACTTTTTTGCAGGGAGGGCAGACTGAAAGTTTAAAAAGTCTAAAAGTACAACACTGCTTTGAAATGCCAGACTGTTGGACTATCAGTCAGACTTCTTGTCCAATAGTCACAAAAATGCTTGGACTTCTTTGAAGTTTGAAGTTTGAACTTGTAGTTCAATACTCACACCGCTGAGCGACTATGTGACTTAAAGTCTGTTCTTTTGTGGCTTAAAGTCGAAATTGAGGCTGAAATTTCCGGAGACGGTACTTTGAAATTTGAAAATGGCCAAAAAATAGACGTTTTGGACTTTAAGTCATAGCATTTAGACTTTCAGTCAGAAAAGTCCCAATAATGTCAATATTTACGCCAAAAAGTAGTATTAGACTTTTAGTCTGACTTTGTGACTAAAGTCTAGACTTGGACTTGGACTTTTGTACTTTTGGGGACATTAGACTTGGACTTGGACTTTTGAAATCGAAAAATGTTTCCATGCCGACCACTGGTCCGGGGTCCCGGAGTAGGCGGGTAGGCCCCGGAGCCAGGATTCCCGGAATCCGCGGAATCCGGGGTTTACTCCGCACGGAGACGGAGCGCCGGAGCGCGGAACTGGCTGAAGAGCTCCCGGAGTGCCTTCATTTTCTCCGGAGCAAATTTGGTTGGGGAACACAATGTTTCCCCGAAGTCGGAGTAACCTTGTGACGAGCAGCTCAAAATCCCCGGAGCGCGGAGCAATCTCATCATGATGGAAAATTTCCCCGGGATTCCGCGGAGCAACCCCGGAGCTCATTTTCAGTCACGCGATGTCAACTAAATAAAAAAGCCGCCGTTTTACGGCCGAGAAAGGCAAGAGAGGTCCGTGCGTGTCCGGATTTGTGGCCGTTCATGGTCTCAGTACCTGTTCAGGGCCGTGGAAATGGTTCACATGATGATCTTATGCTCCAAAAGGTCAGGTTCCTTCTCCCATAAGATGTCTTTCACGATCTCAGACTGATGATTTTCAAACCCCGAAATTCCGAGGAATCCCGTGCTCCGGGGCCCCGGAACTCGGAGCACTTTTTTCCGGTCAGACCAATTTGTCCCGGAGTACGGAGCAATTTTTCACAGGGAGCCCAGCTCCGGCAAATTTCGGAGCGTCGCCGTGTCAGATTGGCCAAGATTCCCCGGAGACGGAGCTAAGCTGCGAACAGCTCAATTCCCCGCCGAGCTCAACCCCAAATCCGGACTCCGGGGATTTACTCCTGGACCATCCTTAAATATCAAGCTAGGCTCGGACAGTTTAGTTGTCCGTTTTGGGTATGCAGAGTTACAGGCTACAGTACAGTTTCAATGAAGCAGCTTCAAGCTACTACAGAGTACACTTAGTCATTTTTTTGTCGCGCACGGGCCTTTTATTTCATTTTCAGTTACTTCACTTACTGTAGTCTGTAATAGCGTAATGGCGTCCATTCTACGGAGATCGCTCCACCGATAGGCGATAGTTTTAGGTCTCTTACAGCCAGCAGCCACCTGCCACGGTCCTAAGTCAGCCGACAAAGTCGATCCTGCGGGGAATCGCCGAACCGGTCACTGGGCTGATAACTGTCTAACAAGTAGCATTCCTGTGTGTGAATTTATTGTATTTATCCAGGTCAAAGTCTTTTTGAGCCATAGGCCTATAGCCGACCGAGTCACTTAGTAAACCAGGAATGAAAAAACAATGCCTATAGGTTTGTCAGCGTAGATAGGTCAGCACCGCACGAAATTGTCACGTCATTTTACTGGAAATGTGGAGGCCGCCTGTGGGAGCATTTATCGTATTTATTCAGGTAAAGGTCTCTTCGCGGCTTCGCGCCATAGCCGACCGGGTCATTTAAAGAATAAGAATCTGTCAGATGGAGAGAAGGGAATGTGACCATGTGAAGAGGGAGGACGCACTTACCCCGAAGTCTTTTAAGCGAGAGACTGGAGTCGCTTCTCACTGAAGTCGTCTTCGAGCTTGCGGAATTGCTTGAGGTGTGTGAGATGTTGGTCAATGATGGCGAGACGGGATGGATGGGTAGGCAGGCGGACTTCGATATGAACGGCAACACGACGAAGGAGGGCTGGATCGATAGATTGCTTACGGGAATGTAATAGTCACGAGCTTGAGCATGATAACGAGGTAGGTCAGGGGCAGAGGTTGGACTCACGGCTCACCTGTTTGCGGTAGCAATAAGGGCGACAGGCATGAGGCAACTGCCGAACACCATCGAGTTCGGTCAGCAATTGCGAAAGCATGGCGAAGACAGATAGAACGGGGATGAAGACGGCGGGAACAGCGGGATCAAAGAGGCCGGTGCTGACGTCCTGACGACGATGAAAGGCGCCAATCATCAGGATGGCGAAGAGGGAACGCGCACAGACCAAAGGATGACGATGAGGGAAAGCCGATGATGAACACGGCGACGGGGGACAGAGGGATGAGACAGAGTGATGACGAGGACGGGGCGAGGGGATGCTGGGATGACGATGATGATGGCGATGGAGGGGCCAACGGCGAGAAAGACGACGACGAAGCAAACCAATGACGAGAACGACGGCGGGGGATGCCGCTTACGATGAGCATGGTCGCGGCCTTGGACTGTGTTTCAGACCAGCAATCTGAGTGGTGATGGTCTCACATGATGTTTCATGCAGGTTTGAATCAGTGATGACAAGGTCCGAGAAAGATGGCTGGACGGTGATCTGCGACGAGGAGGAGCGAGGAAGAAGAAAGTTGTTTGGGAGTAATGAGGGAAGAAGTGCCGACGGAGCCCTTGCGATGGTGTAGAACTGGACGAACGTCGTGGCTCCTCTTCGTCAGGCCCGTGGTGCAGAGGGGGCCGACGTGCTGTGACCCTGTAGGAGTGGAGATTCACAAGACGAGACACTTTCAAGTTGCAACAATGCGGTTCAGGAGGTAGAAACATCTCCAAGGGAGAGGAGTGGGATAAAAGCAAATGATAGCTTGGATTAGGAGTTTTTCATAGTGGCGCGGAAATTCGCATGACGGCTGCGGGCAACTGGGGCACGCTTATCTGAATACATCATGACGATCTGCATCGTCGGCGCTATCGATCGAGCCCCTATTGAGTCTTGGGGCACGGTGCCCCGTCGATCAGAGTGGGATGAAGGCGTATGATAGCTTGGATTAGGAGTTTTTCATAGTGGCGCGGAAATTCGTATGACGGCTGCGGGCAACTGGGGCACGCTTATCTGAATACATCATGACGATCTGCATCGTCGGCGCTATCGATCGAGCCCCTATTGAGTCTTGGGGCACGGTGCCCCGTCGATCAGAGTGGGATGAAAGCGTATGATAGCTTGGATTAGGAGTTTTTCATAGTGGCGCGGAAATTCGCATGACGGCTGCGGGCAACTGGGGCACGCTTATCTGAATACATCATGACGATCTGCATCGTCGGCGCTATCGATCGAGCCCCTATTGAGTCTTGGGGCACGGTGCCTCGTCGATCAGAGTGGGATGAAGGCGTATGATAGCTTGGATTAGGAGTTTTCAATAGTGGCGCGGAAATTCGCATGACGGCTGCGGGCAACTGGGGCACGCTTATCTGAATACATCATGACGATCTGCATCGTCGGCGCTATCGATCGAGCCCCTATTGAGTCTTGGGGCACGGCGCCCCGTCGATCAGAGTGGGATGAAAGCGTATGATAGCTTGGATTAGGAGTTTTTCATAGTGGCGCGGAAATTCGCATGACGGCTGCGGGCAACTGGGGCACGCTTATCTGAATACATCACGACGATCTGCATCGTCGGCGCTATCGATCGAGCCCCTATTGAGTCTTGGGGCACGGCGCCCCGTCGATCAGAGTGGGATGAAAGCGTATGATAGCTTGGATTAGGAGTTTTTCATAGTGGCGCGGAAATTCGCATGACGGCTGCGGGCAACTGGGGCACGCTTATCTGAATACATCATGACGATCTGCATCGTCGGCGCTATCGATCGAGCCCCTATTGAGTCTTGGGGCACGGTGCCCCGTCGATCAGAGTGGGATGAAAGCGTATGATAGCTTGGATTAGGAGTTTTTCATAGTGGCGCGGAAATTCGCATGACGGCTGCGGGCAACTGGGGCACGCTTATCTGAATACATCATGACAATCTGCATCGTCGGCGCTATCGATCGAGCCCCTATTGAGTCTTGGGGCACGGTGCCCCGTCGATCAGAGTGGGATGAAAGCGTATGATAGCTTGGATTAGGAGTTTTTCATAGTGGCGCGGAAATTCGCATGACGGCTGCGGGCAACTGGGGCACGCTTATCTGAATACATCATGACGATCTGCATCGTCGGCGCTATCGATCGAGCCCCTATTGAGTCTTGGGGCACGGCGCCCCGTCGATCAGAGTGGAATGAAAGCGTATGATAGCTTGGATTAGGAGTTATTCATAGTGGCGCGGAAATTCGCATGACGGCTGCGGGCAACTGGGGCACGCTTATCTGAATACATCATGACGATCCGCATGGTCGGCGCTATCGATCGAGCCCCTATTGAGTCTTGGGGCACGGCGCCCCGTCGATCAGAGTGGGATGAAAGCGTATGATAGCTTGGATTAGGAGTTTTTCATAGTGGCGCGGAAATTCGCATGACGGCTGCGGGCAACTGGGGCACGCTTATCTGAATACATCATGACGATCTGCATCGTCGGCGCTATCGATCGAGCCCCTATTGAGTCTTGGGGCACGGCGCCCCGTCGAACAGAGTGGGATGAAAGCGTATGATAGCTTGGATTAGGAGTTTTTCATAGTGGCGCGGAAATTCGCATGACGGCTGCGGGCAACTGGCGCACGCTCATCTGAATGCATCATGACGGTCTGCATGGGCGGCGCATAGCCGACCAGGTCAATTAGTAGACCGGCAATCATAAGGTCTTTATAGCCTTTCTAGATCGTGTACAGTCTCGCACTGCACGGGATTGCGGCCTTACCTTGCTGGAAGTGCGGGGACAGCCTGCATATATATATAATTTTGCCAGGTAAAGGTCTCTTTGCGCCATAGCCGACCGGGTCAATTAGTAGACCTGCAATCATAAGGTCTTGATCGCCTTTCTAGATCGTGCACAGTCTCTCACTGCACGGGATTGCGGCCTCACGTTGCTGGAAGTGTGGGGACAGCCTGGTCGGCATATATATTTATTTTGCCAGGTAAAGGTCTCTTTGGGCCATAGCCGACCGGGTCAATTAGTAGACCTGCGATCATAAGGTCTTGATCGCCTTCCTAGATCGTGTACAGTCTCCCACTGCACGGGATTGCGGCCTCACGTTGCTGGAAGTGTGGGGGCAGCCTGGTGGGCATATAGATATTTTTTCGCCAGGTAAAGGTCTCTTTGCCCTATAGCCGACCGGGTCAATTAGTAGACCTGCGATCATAAGGTCTTCATAGCCTTTCTGGATCATGTGCAGTCTCCCATTTCACGGGATTGCGCCCTCACCTTGCTGGAAGTGTGGGGACAGCCTGGTGGCATATATATTTATTTTGCCAGGTAAAGGTCTCTTCGCGCCATAGCCGACCGGGTCAATTAGTAGACCTGCGATCATAAGGTCTTTAGAGCCTTCCTATATCGTGTACAGTCTCCCACTGCACGGGATTGCGGCCTCACGTTGCTGGAAGTGTGGGGGCAGCCTGGTGGGCATATAGATATTTTTTCGCCAGGTAAAGGTCTCTTTGCCCTATAGCCGACCGGGTCAATTAGTAGACCTGCGATCATAAGGTCTTGATCGCCTTTCTAGATGTGTGCAGTCTCGCACTGCACGGGATTGCGGCCTTACCTTGCTGGAAGTGCGGGGACAGCCTGGTCGGCATATATATATAATTTTGCCAGGTAAAAGTCTCTTTGCGCCATAGCCGACCGGGTCAATTGGTAGACCTGCGATCATAAGGTCTTGATCGCCTTTCTAGATCGTATACAGTCTCGCACTGCACGGGATTGGGGCCTTACCTTGCTGGAAGTGCGGGGACAGCCTGGTCGGCATATATATATATTTAATTTTGCCAGGTAAAAGTCTCTTTGCGCCATAGCCGACCGGGTCAATTAGTAGACCTGCGATCATAAGGTCTTGATCGCCTTTCTAGATCGTGTACAGTCTCGCACTGCACGGGATTGCGGCCTTACCTTGCTGGAAGTGCGGGGACAGCCTGGTCGGCATATATATATAATTTTGCCAGGTAAAAGTCTCTTTGCGCCATAGCCGACCGGGTCAATTAGTAGACCTGCGATCATAAGGTCTTGATCGCCTTTCTAGATCGTGTACAGTCTCGCACTGCACGATTGCGGCCTCACGTTGCTGGAAGTGTGGGGCAGCCTGGTGGGCATATAGATATTTTTTGCCAGGTAAAGGTCTCTTTGCGCCATAGCCGACCGGGTCAATTAGGAGACCTGCGATCATAAGGTCTTGAGCCTTTCTAGATCGTGTACAGTCTCTCACTGCACGGGATTGCGGCCTACCTTGCTGGAAGTGGGGACAGCCTGGTGGCATATATATTATTTTGCCAGGTAAAGTCTCTTTGCGCCATAGCCGACCGGGTCAATTAGTAGACCTGCGATCATAAGGTCTTGAGCCTTTCTATATCGTGTACAGTCTCGCACTGCACGGGATTGCGGCCTTACCTTGCTGGAAGTGTGGGGGCAGCCTGGTCGGCATATAATATTTTTGCCAGGTAAAGTCTCTTTGCGCCATAGCCGACCGGGTCAATTAGTAGACCTGCGATCATAAGGTCTTGATCGCCTTTCTAGATCGTGTGCAGTCTCGCACTGCACGGGATTGCGGCCTTACCTTGCTGGAAGTGCGGGGACAGCCTGGTCGGCATATATATAATTTGCCAGGTAAAAGTCTCTTTGCGCCATAGCCGACCGGGTCAATTAGTAGACCTGCGATCATAAGGTCTTGATCGCCTTTCTAGATCGTGTGCAGTCTCGCACTGCACGGGATTGCGGCCTTACCTTGCTGGAAGTGCGGGGACAGCCTGGTCGGCATATATATATTTTTGCCAGGTAAAAGTCTCTTTGCGCCATAGCCGACCGGGTCAATTAGTAGACCTGCGATCATAAGGTCTTGATCGCCTTTCTAGATCGTGCAGTCTCGCACTGCACGGGATTGCGGCCTTACCTTGCTGGAAGTGCGGGGACAGCCTGGTCGGCATATATATATAATTTTGCCAGGTAAAAGTCTCTTTGCGCCATAGCCGACCGGGTCAATTAGTAGACCTGCGATCATAAGGTCTTGATCGCCTTTCTAGATCGTGTGCAGTCTCGCACTGCACGGGATTGCGGCCTTACCTTGCTGGAAGTGCGGGGACAGCCTGGTCGGCATATATATATAATTTTGCCAGGTAAAAGTCTCTTTGCGCCATAGCCGACCGGGTCAATTAGTAGACCTGCGATCATAAGGTCTTGATCGCCTTTCTAGATCGTGTACAGTCTCGCACTGCACGGGATTGCGGCCTTACCTTGCTGGAAGTGCGGGGACAGCCTGGTCGGCATATATATATAATTTTGCCAGGTAAAAGTCTCTTTGCGCCATAGCCGACCGGGTCAATTAGTAGACCTGCGATCATAAGGTCTTGATCGCCTTTCTAGATCGTGTGCAGTCTCGCACTGCACGGGATTGCGGCCTTACCTTGCTGGAAGTGCGGGGACAGCCTGGTCGGCATATATATATAATTTTGCCAGGTAAAAGTCTCTTTGCGCCATAGCCGACCGGGTCAATTAGTAGACCTGCGATCATAAGGTCTTGATCGCCTTTCTAGATCATGTGCAGTCTCGCACTGCACGGGATTGCGGCCTTACCTTGCTGGAAGTGCGGGGACAGCCTGGTCGGCATATATATATATATTTTGCCAGGTAAAAGTCTCTTTGCGCCATAGCCGACCGGGTCAATTAGTAGACCTGCGATCATAAGGTCTTGATCGCCTTTCTAGATCGTGTACAGTCTCGCACTGCACGGGATTGCGGCCTTACCTTGCTGGAAGTGCGGGGACAGCCTGGTCGGCATATATATATAATTTTGCCAGGTAAAAGTCTCTTTGCGCCATAGCCGACCGGGTCAATTAGTAGACCTGCGATCATAAGGTCTTGATCGCCTTTCTAGATCGTGTGCAGTCTCGCACTGCACGGGATTGCGGCCTTACCTTGCTGGAAGTGCGGGGACAGCCTGGTCGGCATATATATATAATTTTGCCAGGTAAAAGTCTCTTTGCGCCATAGCCGACCGGGTCAATTAGTAGACCTGCGATCATAAGGTCTTGATCGCCTTTCTAGATCGTGTGCAGTCTCGCACTGCACGGGATTGCGGCCTTACCTTGCTGGAAGTGCGGGGACAGCCTGGTCGGCATATATATATAATTTTGCCAGGTAAAAGTCTCTTTGCGCCATAGCCGACCGGGTCAATTAGTAGACCTGCGATCATAAGGTCTTGATCGCCTTTCTAGATCGTGTGCAGTCTCGCACTGCACGGGATTGCGGCCTTACCTTGCTGGAAGTGCGGGGACAGCCTGGTCGGCATATATATATAATTTTGCCAGGTAAAAGTCTCTTTGCGCCATAGCCGACCGGGTCAATTAGTAGACCTGCGATCATAAGGTCTTGATCGCCTTTCTAGATCGTGCAGTCTCGCACTGCACGGGATTGGGCCTTACCTTGCTGGAAGTGCGGGGACAGCCTGGTCGGCATATATATATAATTTTGCCAGGTAAAAGTCTCTTTGCGCCATAGCCGACCGGGTCAATTAGTAGACCTGCGATCATAAGGTCTTGATCGCCTTTCTAGATCGTGTGCAGTCTCGCACTGCACGGGATTGCGGCCTTACCTTGCTGGAAGTGCGGGGACAGCCTGGTCGGCATATATATATAATTTGCCAGGTAAAAGTCTCTTTGGCCATAGCCGACCGGGTCAATTAGTAGACCTGCGATCATAAGGTCTTGATCGCCTTTCTAGATCGTGTGCAGTCTCGCACTGCACGGGATTGCGGCCTTACCTTGCTGGAAGTGCGGGGACAGCCTGGTCGGCATATATATATAATTTTGCCAGGTAAAAGTCTCTTTGCGCCATAGCCGACCGGGTCAATTAGTAGACCTGCGATCATAAGGTCTTGATCGCCTTTCTAGATGTGTGCAGTCTCGCACTGCACGGGATTGCGGCCTTACCTTGCTGGAAGTGCGGGGACAGCCTGGTCGGCATATATATATAATTTTGCCAGGTAAAAGTCTCTTTGCGCCATAGCCGACCGGGTCAATTAGTAGACCTGCGATCATAAGGTCTTGATCGCCTTTCTAGATCGTGTGCAGTCTCGCACTGCACGGGATTGGGCCTTACCTTGCTGGAAGTGCGGGGACAGCCTGGTCGGCATATATATATAATTTGCCAGGTAAAAGTCTCTTTGGCCATAGCCGACCGGGTCAATTAGTAGACCTGCGATCATAAGGTCTTGATCGCCTTTCTAGATCGTGTGCAGTCTCGCACTGCACGGATTGGGCCTTACCTTGCTGGAAGTGCGGGGACAGCCTGGTCGGCATATATATATAACTTTGCCAGGTAAAAGTCTCTTTGGCCATAGCCGACCGGGTCAATTAGTAGACCTGCGATCATAAGGTCTTGATCGCCTTTCTAGATCGTGTGCAGTCTCGCACTGCACGGGATTGCGGCCTTACCTTGCTGGAAGTGCGGGGACAGCCTGGTCGGCATATATATATAATTTTGCCAGGTAAAGTCTCTTTGCGCCATAGCCGACCGGTTCAATTAGTAGACTGCGATCATAAGGTCTTGATCGCCTTTCTAGATCGTGTGCAGTCTCGCACTGCACGGGATTGGGCCTTACCTTGCTGGAAGTGCGGGACAGCCTGGTCGGCATATATATATAACTTTGCCAGGTAAAAGTCTCTTTGCGCCATAGCCGACCGGGTCAATTGGTAGACCTGCGATCATAAGGTCTTGATCGCCTTTCTAGATCGTATACAGTCTCGCACTGCACGGGATTGGGCCTTACCTTGCTGGAAGTGCGGGGACAGCCTGGTCGGCATATATATATAACTTTGCCAGGTAAAAGTCTCTTTGGACATAGCCGACCGGGTCAATTAGTAGACCTGCGATCATAAGGTCTTGATCGCCTTTCTAGATCGTGTGCAGTCTCGCACTGCACGGGATTGGGCCTTACCTTGCTGGAAGTGCGGGGACAGCCTGGTCGGCATATATATAACTTTGCCAGGTAAAAGTCTCTTTGGCCATAGCCGACCGGGTCAATTAGTAGACCTGCGATCATAAGGTCTTGATCGCCTTTCTAGATCGTGTGCAGTCTCGCACTGCACGGATTGGGCCTTACCTTGCTGGAAGTGCGGGACAGCCTGGTCGGCATATATATAACTTTGCCAGGTAAAAGTCTCTTTGCGCCATAGCCGACCGGGTCAATTAGTAGACCTGCGATCATAAGGTCTTGATCGCCTTTCTAGATCGTGTGCAGTCTCGCACTGCACGGGATTGGGGCCTTACCTTGCTGGAAGTGCGGGGACAGCCTGGTCGGCATATATATATAACTTTGCCAGGTAAAAGTCTCTTTGCGCCATAGCCGACCGGGTCAATTAGTAGACCTGCGATCATAAGGTCTTGATCGCCTTTCTAGATCGTGTGCAGTCTCGCACTGCACGGGATTGGGGCCTTACCTTGCTGGAAGTGCGGGGACAGCCTGGTCGGCATATATATATAACTTTGCCAGGTAAAAGTCTCTTTGCGCCATAGCCGACCGGGTCAATTAGTAGACCTGCGATCATAAGGTCTTGATCGCCTAAGAGTATTTCCGCAAAATTATTGCGCAATGCACTCAAAAAAAGGATTATTGCACAATCTGGAATTTTAGAGCGCACCGATGACATTTCGGCTATCTAAATGGTTTGAATCAAAGGTAAGGACCACGGCTATCTAACCCCGGTTTCAGATCGGCGTTTAACCGGCTAGTTGTCAAACGCCGACCCGTGAAAGGATAACAGGCCGTTTTTTGACCCGAAATTTTTTTGCAAATTTTTTTGAAAACTTCCATAATTGAAAATGTTCTCCTACCTCAACATGCCCGGAGGGCATGTTTGGTTTCCCTTAAATAGTCCTTGCTGAGGCCCTAGCACATTGCACAATCGTTAAAAAGGGTTTTTCCATACAAAGTCAGTTTTCATTGTGCAACGTGCTGGGGTATCAACCAGGCTACTTTCATAGGATGTTATTGACTTGTTGGCTTCACGAGAAGCAGGACTAAAGGACTGGACGGTTACGCGGCGATTGAACCGGTCCTGGTCGTCGTGGTGGGGCTAAACGCGTTATTCTTTCACTTTTTGGGTTTATTCTTTCACAACTTTCACGAGCACGATGTTACAGGGTAGGCAAAAATCTGCACGGTTACGACTGTTCACCATCCTAAACATGCCCGAAGGGCATGTTTGGTTTTGGTTAAAAACTCCCGGTTGGGCCTGTAGCACATTGCACAATGGTTACTCCCTTTTCCCACATGAAATGTAAGTTTGGATTGTGCAATGTGCTGGGGCTTCAACCACTGCACTTTCTGAAGCGGTTAAGGGCTTGTTCGTCTCAGAACGGGCTAAAGAACAATCTGACAAGGTTACCATGTCGATATGGTAGTCATGTGGCATGCCGGTGGGCGTGTTTGGGTGAATCTTTCATTCTCTCACTGTTTTCCACACGCACAGGCCACGCCTTGCTCGTAGACGGCCAAGTATATTCATGATCTACACGTTTCAGTCTGTTCTCCTACTGCTGCAAGGTAGAATTGTATCGCTAAGAACTCACAGACAGTCTTTGCGGTCGCTGTAGCACATTGCACAATAGTTACTTCGATTTTCTATGTGTAATGTAAGTTTGGATTGTGCAATGTGCTACAGCTGCGACAACCGACTTTTCTGGGCTACGTTTTCGTTCTATCGTGTCTGCATGGGTATGACAACAAGCTGAAACGGTTATGGCTCCCTAGAATTAGTTGGTCGGACAGTCGCCACGGTTATCTGAGTTCGACTTTCATTCTTTTACTTATTTTCGCGCGCGGAGGCCACGCGTCACTCTTCGACCAGAACAATAACTTGAAATCTGTATGATCCATTCTATTCTGCTGCTGCTTAAAGGCAGAATTGGATGGTTATACTTGGCGAAAGAGTCTCCGTCGAACCTGTAGCACATTGCACAATGGTTACTCCCTTTTCCTGTATGTAAGGTAAGTTTCCATTGTGCAATGTGCCAGGGCTTCCACCGTTGCGTTTCTGGGGCTGTTACCAGGCTTGGTTATCTCTGGATGGACTGTAGAAAGAGTTGTCATGGTTGCTGCGCACTAATTTCCGCAGTGAGAGTAGTCCCACTCCGCCTTCGTGGGTTAAGTTTTCATTCTTTCACCAATTTTCTCACACGCTGGGTGCACCGTGCTCACCAATCATAACCCCATATCAAAAACTGCATGTTTCAACTTCCTCTCCTACTCCTCAATGATAGAAATGTACCATTGCGAGCTCGTCAACATACGCTGGTGGCCCCCTGACACGTTGCACAATGGTTAGCCACTTTTTCTATAGGAAAAAAAAGTTTGGATTGTGCAATGTGCTAGCGCTTCAGATTTTTCATTCTTTCATCTGTTCTTTCGTTCCAGGGGATGAGGATGGATAGTAGAGCAGACTGGCAGGGCTATTCTGCTATTTATACATCTATGTGGTCTGCCACTCCGGGTGTCTGGGTCAATATTTTATTCTTTCACTAATTTCTGGCCACATCGGCTATCACTCCCTTATCCACCAGTACACAAACTTTCGATCTGAATGGTTCACTTCATTCTACTATCTCTGAAGAGTGGATCTGTACCATTACTAATGGTTACGCAGTCCTGGCTGGGTCTGTGGCACATTGCACAATGGTTCGTCTGGTAATGTATGGGTAATCGAAGTTTGGATTGTGCAACTAACCATATGCCCGACATCGAAGTTGGTTGAGCAGGCAGAGACACTGCTATGATGCAGTCACGCACTCCTGCATTGATTAAACTCAACCACGCTAAATAAATTCATGATACAAAAGTTTCTAAGCTCAACCTACTTTAATATGTTTCACAAGGCTGCTCAACCTGGCTTTCTAATCAGGTTGAGCAGTTACAACCCCCAGCCGCATAATTGTGCAGCTCAACCACGCTAAAGCCTTGCTCAACCACGCTAACGCCTTGCTCAACCACGCTAAGGCCTGCTCAACCACGCTAATAATATTGCTCAACCACGCTAAGACCTGCTCAACCACGCTAATAATATTGCTCAACCACGCTAAAATAATTCCTCACATCATAATTAAAGTTCTCCGTCAGTCACTCACACACACCCATTCAGACATACGTAGAGGCCGTTTACACCACCCTCCTCCCACCTCAGAGACTCACTCCCCCATTCCTCGCCTCTCCTCATCTTTACCTTGACAGCAGGCCGCCATCTCCCATTCAAAACACCCCAATAGTATCACATACTTTATACAACTAACCGTTATTTTGAAAGGCCCTTATCAATCACAATCAGCATATAGGTATTTCCAGGATGCGCCAGCCTTATCCCCTTATTTCGGTAGAAGTATAACTTCCTGAGGCGCGGTGACGAGAGAAGATAGTAACGCACCCGGCGCCAGTTCCGAGCACGCTTCCTTCTTGACACTTTACCTGTCTGATCCTTCCGCAACTAGAGACATTTGCCCATCCTCCCTCATTCACCATCGATAAGAAGCCTTACCCATTCACCCACTAATCCTTAAAGGCATTCATCAATGCAACTACGAAGGAAATAATGCCCGACCCCATATGTCTTCATACTCTAACTTGCCAGTGGCCATTGTCGGTACGCACCCGTATGAGCAGGTGATAACTAGGATATCACTGTATTTAATATTACCCTTTCGTTTTTCGCACGTGTAAACCTTGCGCATCACAGTATGAACAGCGCAGTAAGGTGGTTGCCAAAGTTCGCGAACAGAGGACAAGAATAATGGACAGCAACAGCTGCTCGGAGCGACGTCCGCAAACATGGTACCGACACTTACTGGATAGCGGTCTAAACCTGTTATCCTCATCCACGAGAACATGAACTTTTTCATACAACACAATCCAAACATTCCAAGTGTACATCTTGATACTAGAATATATATCCTCTCTCTGTGTCTCGATTGGAGACGTATTGGCCTACTTCACCTTATGAAGAGTGCCTTCACGAACCGTACAAATTGAGCAAAAACTCGTTGGGAAAATAGCCGGTTTCTGGTCGTTCAATATCGAGGCACTTCAACACAGTCCGAATAGTGCTTCTCAAAAATAAATCATTTTCGCCCCAGCCCTTTCTGGACCTCGCAGAATCCAAAAAAAATCCTTCCATATGAGCAGCCGAAGCTCAACGGGTCCTCCCCACTCCGCTCCAAAGCAAGCGGTGCGTCTTTTCGTTTTACAATCCAGCTGTCTTACACCCATATCATCGCTTCTAGGCCTTTATCCCGATTCCGTGCCGGTAACGTGGAATGTGATGCTCATTTTTCGTCCGAATCTTGATTGACATCAGACACCCCTCTCGGAGCTACTCCCACCATAGGACCCAAGTTCGCCAAACAAAAATCGCGCCGAGATTCCAAAGATAAAGTCGCGCCGTGGGCAGCAACTCATAGCTGTCTGAATGGCGCGCCCCAGTAAGCTCTCAAGGGTGGGTAGGTAGCTGGCGATCAACTGAATGACCTCTGAAGAGGCAGTCATATAGTATAAGCGAAATTCAATACTAACGTACACTGTCCTTTGCATTCTTTTCCAATGGGTTCCCTTTCAATATTGACGTATACCATGTACAGGATTACATCTCCATTGCAAAAAGTTACAATGGAGATGTCGATTGGCTCCCGAATATTGGCGCATATCACGTGCCGTATTAATAATCAATTCTCCATTGCAAAAAGTTACAATGGAGATGTCGATTATTCCCCTGGAATATTGGCGCATATCACGTGCCGTATTAATAATCAATTCTCCATTGCAAGAAGTTACAATGGAGATGTCGATTATTCCCCTGGAATATTGGCGCATATCACGTGCCGTATTAATAATCAATTCTCCATTGCAAAAAGTTACAATGGAGATGTCATTTGTCGAACGTCCTCTACAAAGCACAGTCATTCGGGCGAGCAACCTAGGTGCTGGTTGTACCTCTAAATAACTCCTCGCCGCATATATACTGCTAATACATCCCTCCTGCCAGCGGCTCAGTGTTCGGTGTCCATATGAAGCCTTGCAGCCGATACTGTTATCATTGTTAGTGCAAACCCGCTCTACGTCGTCGATCTCAGCCATACGTCGCACCACCACCACCAGGGAGCCGAGCGCGTCCCGGAATGCAGCCAAGCAAGAACGTCAAATTTACCACTACAGAGATTTTCCTGCTGCCGGGTCGGCCACCACTCCGAGATTGAAAAGACTTCTCTCGCTGACGCCGAGAATAATAGAGTATTGCTGATCGCGAAATAGAGTGCCCTTCTGTCTTGTCTGCAGTGGTTCCTAACCCACCTCATTATATGTCAATTTTCGGCTAGACGTGCCATAGTATGAGTATT